>CAUYON010050109.1:0-46616 GCA_963573935.1 Arctocebus calabarensis
AGAGACAGAGTCTCACTTTATCGCCCTGGGTAGAGTGCTGTGGCGTCACACTGCTCACAGCAACCTCCAGCTCTTAGGCTTAAGCGATTCTCTTGCCTCAGCCTCCCTAGTAGCTGGGACTACAGGCGCCTGCCACAGCGCCCGGCTAATTTTGTTTTGCAGTTCGGCCGAGGCCGGGCTTGAACCCGCCACCTTCGTTATATGGGGCCGGCGCCCTGCTCGCTGAGCCACAGGAGCCGCCCTAGAAGGAAACATTTAGAAAACTAAACTTATCCATGGCAAAATTGCTATGCTTATCCACTAAAATTGTCAATGGACAAAGGACATAAAGAGAACATGCCTCAAATGGATATAAAATCAGAGATAAACTTTTGGCTAATACAATCAGTAATGCACAAAAAAAGGAAATTAAAGCAAAATACCCACTTACTCACACATTAAGTTAAAATACTATATATATAATTTCTATCTATTGGTAAATATGAGAGAATTTAAAATTGTTAATATTTCCATTATGGGTAGGAAGATAAGCAGAAATCTTTAGGGGAAAACATGAGCAATAATTATGAAGGAAAATTAAGTGTTTATTCCCTTTACTGTCATTCCACGTATTGGAAACAATATCCAAGAGAAAAAAAAAGACAAACAAAAGAAAAATTGGTTATGCGTATCAAGATGTTCAATGGAGTGTTTAAAATAATGCCAAAAAATTAATGTAGTCTAAATTTTTACTAATGAGCAATTATACCTTAACTAGCTAGAATGATGTACAGATGGAAAAGGATCATTATGAACATGTTTCTATTAAAACTACTCGCTTGTAAGTAGAAACACAGAATATGTGTTGAATTCAATTGTAGAATTATAATACTATATAGATAGGCAATACATAAAAAGAGGAATGATTATAACGTCTTGGGATGGTGGGTTTGGAGATGATGGTAAAGAATGTTATAATTATAGTTTTAATGTTTTTGTGGACTCTAACAAAATGAGAAAAATAATCTACTTTTTATGATCATAATGGGTCTTGAATATTCTGACAGAATAATGTAGTTTCTTGTCCTTTTTTCTATTTTCTTTAATTAAGATAGGATTCACATATAGCAAATTTTCTTGTAACTTTTTATTGTTCAATTAAAAGTTTTGAAAAATTAAGAAATTATGTCATCAAAACCACAATTAAAGATACAGAACAAAAACATAAGAAAAGTTCCATTCCCCCAAATTCTATTATTTCCCTTAATTGTCAACCACTGTGCCCATTCTTAGCCTTGGTTTTTATTCCTCTGTAGTTTTGCTTTTGAAAGGAAATTATAGAAGTGGAATTATAGAATATGTAGCCTCTTGGGTTGGGCAACATATACTGTTAAAATTTCAAAATGCTGTTACATATATTAATAGTTTTGTTCCTTTTTATTGCTAATTGGTTTTCTATTTTATTAATGTATCACATTTTATTTAGCTGTTCCACAGTGGAGAAGCATTTGGGTTGATTCCAGTTTAGAGGTAATTACAAATAAAATTTCTATATAAACATTAATCTTTAGGAGTTTTTGCACTTTGATTGACATTTTATTTGAGATATTTTAGCTTCCCATGCATTTGTAAGAAATAGCAAAGTGACATCACGTGTTTTAATCTAGTTGGTGGTAACATTTTACAAAACTAGTATAACATTGACAACAATTCTGGATTCTATCTAATTTTCAATTGCAGCAGGCAACCCCCCTGGTTAGGGTTGGCTGACTGTGCTTCCAAAGGCAGGTTGCTGTTCCGAGCCTCTGCCTTGCTATTTGGGTCTGGGTGTTTTACTTTTCGTCTCTGGGGCTCTCACCGGAGCTGACCGGGTTTGCACCTGCTGCGTTTCTGGTGTCTCCGGGAGGGAGGGGGAGGGCGGGATTCCTGGATCTTGTTGCCCCACGTGCCTGGTTCCTTCTTGACTTACCTCCTCCTGCCCCATGAGAAAATAGAGCTTCATTTCACTTGAGTAAAAACCATGGAGTACAATTGCTGGTTCTCCTGATGAAGGTGCGTTTAATTTTATAAGAAACTATGAAGACATCTTTCAAAGTGGTGTGTAGTTTCATGCTCCTCTCGGAACTAGGCGCGCGTGGGCGCTCCGCGACCTCAGCAGCGCTTTGCATCTGCTTCGCTTCAATGACAGGGTAGGGTGGCGCTACCTCCCTCTGGACTCCATTTGCGTTTCCTCACTCACTGTTTATATGCAGCGTCATTTAAAGGCATTTTTTTTTAACGCCCTTATCTCCTCTTTGGTGACATGTCTATTCAAAAAACTTTTCTTTTGAGACAGAGTCTCACTTTGTCACCTTTGGTAGAGTGCCGTGGCATCATAGCTCACGACAACCTCAAACTCTTAAGCTCAAGAGATCCTCCTTCCTCAGCCTCCTGAGTAGCTGCCACTATAGGCAGCGGCCACCACACCCAGCTAGTTTTCAAAGAGGCGTCTTGCTGTTGCTTCATGCTGGCCTGAAACTCCTGAGCTCAGGTAATCCACCTGCTTCACCTCCCGGAGAGCTGGGATTACAGGTGTGAGCCACTGTACCTGGCCTCCATTCAATCCTTTCAAATTTTTATTCATTTCTTTTCTTTTCTTTCTTTCTTTTTTTTTTTTTTTTAGCAGTTTTTGGCCGGGGCTGGGTTTGAACCTACCCACCACCTCTGGCATATGGGGCCAATGCCCTACTCCTTTGAGCCACAGGTGCCACCTTGTTTCTTTATTATTGACTTGTGGGAGTTTTTAATATATTTTAGATACTTCTTGCTGCTTTTAATAAGCCCTTTACATTACACACATAAATGTTCTGTCTAGTCTATGGCTTGTATTTTATTGTTTAATTCTGTATTTCAAAGAATGGATGTTTTAAATTTTGCTGAGGTTCAATCTATTAATCAGGTTTTTAACGATTCATATCTATTATTTGCTTTTGTTTAATTTTTATACAATGTAAGATACATGAATGAAGGTTATTGTTGTTTTTTTTTTCCTGTGGATATTCCATTTGTATTTAGTACCATTTGTTGAAAAGACTACCTTTTCCACACAATTTCCCCTAATGTTTATTGATTAAACATATTTGTGTAGGTCTATTTTTATACTCACCATTCAGTCCCATAGCAGTATGGGAATATTCTTTTTTCCAACACAGAATTGCCGTATTACTGCAGACTGATAATAAACTCAGGAATCAGTTGGTGTCATTTCTTAGATTTTGCTTTCCTTTTCCAATATCATCTTTGACTGACTTAGTTCATTTGTCTTTCCACAAAAATTTTAAAATCATTTTGTTAGTTTGTATTAAACAAAAACGAGAAGGCTGCCGACTGAGCTTTCTGGCCCCAGGAATGCGCGGTTATGTCGCTGTCCCCCTTGCTCAGCTGCAGTGGTCCCCCATCAGAAGTCCAAGACAACAAGCTGACCTGAACCCAGCTGTCTCCTCTCTTGCCCTGAGCCTTCCACTGGGGAGACAGGTGAGAATAGTTCAGGCAAAACTTTGTGCCTTTTCCACAGCACTGCTGTTTCCCACCTAATACTTGCTGGAGGAAGGAGGTTTTTTCAAATCCAAGTGGTCTCTACCCCGTCTTTCTTGAGAGCGTGATGTGAAGTCTTCGGAGATGAGTCTTTGTGTGTACAATTCACCTTGTATCCGTGGATCACAGGGAGTCTTTGTCCTCATTCCTGACCACACATGGCCTGTAGAAATTGCCTAAGCGTTTCCCTGAATTCTTCTTAGCTGCAGGTAGATTTTTCCCAAGGTAAGCAAGTGCTTATATAGTCTTTTTATTCTTGGAAGCGGCCTTTCTCCTTAGACTTTCAGGGAGGTTGTTTGCTCTGACATGTATCTGGTGGATTCAGGAAGGTATGGGCGTGTGAAAATGATGCTTTCTCAAACTTGCTGCATCTTAACCTGAAGTCATGTCACTCTGTGCTTTTCTTAGAATACCGAAAAATGTGAGGGCAATTCTAACTTTCTCTTGGATGTGATTTTTAGATTGGCCTGTCTAGGCAAACTGATCTGAGTGAGGCACACAGGACTTATCCTGAGCCTACGTACTCATGGTAAGAGCAAATCATGCCTCGTGTTTTTAATTGCTTTGTGTCTACTGTGCATGAACTCACAGTCGAAGTCAGACTATCTGTAGGCACTGTTAGAGGAGAGTAGTCCTGAGAGTTACAATCTAGAAACTACTGTTTTCTTTATCTCCCATATATCAATAATTCTAAATAAATTATTTCTAATTTTTGCAATTCCACTTTCAAGTAAGGGTGATGGTACATCTTCTGTAGATGAGAAAATTACATCCAAGACAGATTCAATTATATCCTCAGGTAACAAATGCAGTAAAAGGCGGAATCATAATTTAACTGTAAGTTTAATTAGCTCTCCAGCAGTTCTTTTTTTTTTTTCCTTTACAACTTCAAAATTGACGTGGACTTAGATTTGACTGTATGATCGTGGATTGATTGGTACTTGTCAGGCCAGTGTCTGTTAATTTCCTTGGATAGATTTAAAAGAAAACAATAATGGCAAAATTGAAGAAAAATTTGATTTTTTCTTGCCTAAGGATTAAAAGGGATATGGTGGTGTTCTATAATGATCAGGTTTACCTTAATTTCCATCAATTTTTTATTCACAATAAAGCTTTGGCCTCTTATAGCACTAGACCTATTTTTGTCTTAGAATTTAATTCTTAAAGTTCAATTGGTTGAAATGTGGTTAAAAAAATTAATGCAGTTGTGGTGATCTTACCTGTTTAAAAAATGACTATAAAATATGTTTTTAGATAGTAATCAGAGTGAACTTAGCAAAAAACTAAAGAGTATTATATTTTAGGGATCCCCCTCACCTCTGCCTAATCCTAATTTTATATTTGTAATATTGTATTATTTGTTTAGAAATCCACCTCTCCCAAATTGTATAAATTTTGTGCTCCACAAAACTTTACTCTGGGCATGATTTTTTAATCTTCTAGAGTTTTGGGTTTTTTTCCTACCAGTTTGCCTGATCAAATTTTGAGGTATGGTATTATTTCTCTTATGCTTATCATGAAGTCTCACAGAAATTAGATTGCTCTTTAATTGGAACAGTGTTCCAAGAAGCTATCATTTATAACAATAAAGTGCTTCTGAAAAATAGCATTTGGCAAACCAGTGCAAAGATGTCTTTTAGATAATTACCTATCTTTGTTAACTTTTGGAAGGTTTGCATTGTAAAAAATATAAGTGAAATATAAGAAATGTCCAGGTATTTTGCTTTAGAGGCAACATAGGAAATTAGGTCAACAAAAGCACATGAATATAACGAACTATTTTTCCATGTTTCTGAGTAAATGTGAACACCACAAACTGTTTTTTGGGTTCCCTGTTGGTGAAGGCTTTTCTTTATGACTGATAATTTTTGAGGAACATGCTACAATTGATCAAAGCCTAATATTAAGGTAATCGTTGCACATTACTTTGGGTAATTCTCAAGAAGTGCACTTGTGACAATTTCAAAGACAATTATGATTTGCAAGACTGCATATACAGCCTTGTTAGCAAATGCGATTTATTTTTGAATATGAATTAAAATTCTTCTAACTGTGTTAGAGAAAAACTACCAACTTAGATTCATATGCTTAGTGAAATGTGTCTCTTTGGAAAGTCAGAATCACGTTAGCCACTAACCATTTTGAATGATGAATTTTGTTTACCTGGAAGATGCCTGGTTCTATGGTTTTAATAATTTTGACTATAGATAATTTTTCTTTCTTTAGCCAAATTCCATGATTTATTAAGCAACCACTGTATCTATCCTGCACATTTGGCACATTTGTATGCACAAAGTGTCATAACATTCACGACACTCTTATACTTTGGGATGAAAAAAGCACAAAATCAGGCAGCGCCTGTGGCTCAGTGGGTAGAGCACCAGCCCCATATCAGAGGATGGCAGGTTCGAACCTGGCCCCGGCCAAACTGCAGCAAAAAATACCCACGTGTTGCAGGGGGCGCCTGTAGTCCCAGCTACTTGGGAGGCTGAGGGAAGAGAATCACCTAAGCCTGAGAGCTGGAGGTTGCTGTGAGCTGTGAGCTGTTAGCACTCTACTGAAAGCAACAAACTGAGACTCTGTCTCTTAAAAAAAAAAAGAAAGAAAAGAAAGAAAGAAAAAGCACAAAATGCATGATGGGGAGTCCATGCAGCAAAAGCATCACAGAATTTAGAAATATGTTATTTTCTTCTTATAGAACATCAGTGAGTCCATTTGTGACAGTTGAGAGTAATCACTGTCAATGAGCATGTAGAAGCTTCAGTTTAGATTTTACTCAAACACGCATGACTTCATTTAGCATTGATTTTACTCGAAGAATGCAATGAATGAGTCTATGTCGTGCATCCAAAGTGGTGATGACTAGTTAATATCCAATGGTAACTTAAGGAACTATTCTAACACATTTCCATCTGCCCGACAGGTGTGTGTGTGTGTACCTGATAAGCACTCAGTTACAAGTCTTTATCTTGCTGACTCTTCAAGAATTGGGTTTCAGGTTTTCCATAAAGACAGATGTATTTGTGAATTACTTCCCTTAAAGTGGCTAGATTTCAATAGAGAAGTCAGTTTAACATATTTTATTTCACTCTTAATCCTTTTCACAGGTGGTTTCACATTGGAGTTGTAGAAATTTCAAGTGAGTTCTTTGGATAATTTCAAAATATGGATTTTACAATGAAAAAGTGAGTAAATTATTTGATAGCTCTTTGTCTTTCTTACCCCTGGAATTGAGAGAGTGGCGCTGTTTTAGTTCACTCGGCTAAGCTATCAAGAGTTGTCTAAATCAGCGAACCTCCAGGGTTTTCATTATTTAGGTCAGAGTATTACTAAAAGCTCTCTCCAAACGCGGGGTAGACTCTCAGTGAACAATGCACTGAATGCCATACAATAGCTCTGTGATGTCTGTGAAAAAATGGAGATAAGTGTATTTTTATAAGACTGAATTATTTTTCCTAGTTATTTTGATGGATATTTTTTTTCGGGGGGGGGCTGTTCTGTCAGATTAAAGGGGCTATTCTGTCCAGAATAAGCATGTTTCAAATGTTTACATAAAGCAAAAAGAAAATAAGTTGAATGAAAACCAAAACTAAAAAAGGAAGTAGAGTTCTGTTCCAGGATCAGACTGAAAACATAGTCTATTGTCAGTAAACAAATAAAAACTTTCCAGTTTGTCAAAGCACAGGTCCCGAGAACAGCTGGTTTGACTAAGTCAGGGGAAAGAGCTCTTTGCAGCTGCAAACATAGTGCGGCAATATTTTGTCCTGCTGGTTTTCCAAATAATGGATATATGTTGTACACAAAGCTCCTTTATTGTTATACTTCTCATCCAACTAAGCTATTATTAGGGGATGGATTATACAAGCAAAAAGTCAGGAGTGTTGAACGGCAAGTCTGTTTTATCACTTTCAGTTTTAGACACTTTCCTCTGTGGGTCTAAGAGATTTTGAATTGAAATAGAGAAGTAGATACTTAACAAAATCTCTCTCTCTCTCTTTATTTTTCTTTGTGATAAAGAATTTGGCTTGGTTTTGTCTCTGGTTTTTGAGAAGTTACCTCTAAACTCTTGGAATAAAGAATTTCGCTAGACTCTTGTCCCTAGTTTCTGAGAGGTAATTTCTTAGTCCTTGGAATTTCTAGATGATGGGGGTATCTCTGTTTCTGGTAGGCTTTTAGGATCACACCTAATAGTTTCGGCTAATGAGGCGGCACTTGGTGGACTCCTGGACAGCTTGTGCTCCTGAGATGACTCAAGATGGCAGCTGGCTGTGCCAGAAAGACCAACTGTGTGATTCCAGAGTTGAGTTCGTGAGCCCAGTGCAGTCAGAGCAACCTCTAGGGAGAGGAAGGAGGCTGGAGAGACCCCAGACTCTTCTCAGGCTGAATCAATGGGCAGCTCTTTCCGTGTGGTCATTAGTAAAACTCAGGTCAGACAGGGAGGTCATCCGAGCATGAGCAGTTAGTGAGCCAAAGGCTAAACAGAGTTACCCAGGCACAAGTAAGTGTGAAACTCAGGAATTGAGGGTCAAAAGTGGTGTTGACCCTCAGGTGTTGGGATGAATCAGCAAATTATATCTCTATATAATGACACCCCAATAAAAGTCTGAACACCAAGCTCAGATGACTTCCCTGGATGGCAGGGGGCTGCACATTGTCATGAATCTGTGTGCCAAGAGGGTGACACAGCCCTGGAAACTATGAAACCTCCATGCTCAGATCGCTCGGAGCTAACCCTAGGCACCCCTCTAGGTAGTTGGTACTGATTTTTATTATTTTTGCCATAATACAACTGTAATCATTAAGCATAGCTGATGATTATGTAGTTAACGGAGGGAATGGTGGGAAAACCAGAATTTTTAGCTAGCAGATCAGAAGTCAGGGCAGCCAGGGGATCCCCAAACATACTTCCGTTGTCTGAAGTGAGGGCAGGCTTGTGAAGGAATGTGCCCTTAACCTGGGATATTAGTCTAACTCTGGGCGGTTGGTCTCAGAAGTCCTTGTGTGTCCTGTACTTGGTCTTAATAGTGAAAACTCAAGAATAAAGATCTATTCAACAATATAGAGTTTTAAATAATGTCTACAAAACTGAATGAAATTCATTTAATTTTAAAAATATAATTAAAATTATAATATGAATCATACTTTGTTAGCAAGTCTTAAATTGGATATCAGAAGAATGGTATTCATCCCCACATATTCTGCTCTATGTGTCATTCAGATACTTAATCTAATTCAAGCCCACATCACAAGCTATCTGTTGATTACTTTTAATTCTGAGGGACATATGTGTCCTTTTTCTTTTTAGCAGAAAGCTGGTCAAAATTCACGAAGAAAGTATTAGAATTTTTTTTTTCTTACGATGTTTATTTTTAATTTTCTCCCATATATTCCCTTTCTAGCATGAAACTGAGTTGCCCTGGGCTGTTTTTCACATGGGTTGCTGGGTAAGAGTCCCCTGGGCAGGCATTATTATGTTAATGACATTTATTAATGTGGTGGCTACACAAGAAATCTAGATATTCTGATCAGTGTAGCTGGTTATTGGCAAAGTGACTTTTTCTTTTTCTTTCTTTCTTTTTTTTTTTTTTTTGAGACAGAGCCTCAGGCTGTCACCCTGCGTAGAGTGCCATGGTATCACAGCTCACAGCGACCTCCAATTCCTGGGCTCAAGCGAGTCTCCTGCCTCCACTTCCCAAGTAGCTGGGACTGCAGGCGCCCGCCACAACGCCTGGCCATTTTTTTTTGTTTGTTTTGGTTGCAGCCATCATTGTTGTTTGGCGGGCCCAGGCTGGATTCGAACCCGCCAGCTTAGGTGTATGTGGTTGGCGCCTTAGCCTGCTGAGCCATAGGTGCCGAACCTCAACATCCAGTTCTATCAGTTGACATTACTGGTCTGAATGCTCCTCTCAAAAGACTTAGCCTGGTTGAATGGATGACAAAACACAACCTAAATATCTGTTGTCTCCAGGAAAGACATCTAAACCACAAGGATACACAGACACACACGCACAAACATTCAACAGGAAAGGATGGAAGAAAATATTCCACACAAATGGGAATCAAAAAGAGAGCTGGCATGACCATTCTTATATCAGATAAAATTGATCTTAAACCAACAAAGGTAAAGAAAGACAAAGAGGGTCATTATATAATAGTAAAGAGAGCAATTCAATAAGAAGACATAAAAATCCTAAATATATATGTTGCTAACACAAGAGCGCCAAGATACATAAAGCACATTTTACTAGAGCTAAGCAAAGAAACAAATAGCACCATCACAGTTGTCAGGGACCTCAATATCCCACTGTCAGAGCTGGACAATTCATCAATGCAGTAAATAAATAGGGAAAATATGAATTTCAATGGAACACTAAATGAAGTGGATCTAATACACCTTAATAGAACATTCTACCCTCTAAACTACTGAATGTACATTTCTCTTAGCAGCATATTAGATATTTTCCAAGATTGACTATATCTTAGGACATAAAGCAGGTTTCAACAAACTTAAAAAAAATCAAAATTATATATATTTTTTCAGTCCACAACAGAAAAACTAGAAATCAATCTCAAGAGGAACAATGAAACATAAATAAAGTCACGGAAATTAAGTAATGATTATTGAGTAAAAAATGAAATTAGGATGTGAATAAAATTTGTTTGAACTGAATGAAAAGGGAGCACAAGGTATCAACATCTATGGGACTCAGCATAAATATTGCTGAAGGGAAACATCATGGCCTTACATGTCTACATCAAGAAGAGAGAAAGACCACAAATTAACAACCTAATGTCACTTCTCAAGGAATTAGACAAGGAAGGGCAAAGCAAACACAAAGACAGAAGAAAAGAAATAACAAAGGTCAGAGCAAAACTAATTGAAATGGAAAACAAAAAATACAAAGGAGCAATAAAACAAGAAGTTTGTACTTAGAAAAGATAAACAAAATTAACAGACATCTTTCTAGATTAACCAGGAATAGAAGAGAAAGGTCCCGAATAAACTCAATCAGAAATAAAAAAGGAGACATTACAACTGATACCACAGAAATACAGCACATCATTTGTGAATATTACGAAAATCTATATGCAGATAAATAATAAAATGTACAGGAAATGACAAACTTTGAGAAACACACATCCTCCCAAAGAGGTTGAAAATCAGGAAGAAACAGAACTCCTGAATAAACCAATAATGAGTAGTGAGATCAAAGCAGTAATAATAAACTTCCCAATGATAAAAAGCCCTGTACCAGAATGATTCACAAATGGATTCTACCAGACCTCCAAAGAACGTCTGGTATCCATGCTGCAAACATTTTTTCCATAATATTGAGAAGGAGAGAATTTTTCCCAGCTCATTTTATGATGCCAGTATTACCTTGTTACCAAAGCCAGGAAAGGACATGACAAAGAAAGAACACTGCAGATGAGTATCCCTTATCAATATAGACATAAGAATATTTAATAAAATATCACCAAACCAAATTCAATAGTACATCAAACAGTACAAAAAAATCCACTGTGACCGCATAATAAAGAAAAATCCATTATGACTAGGGACGCAAGGATGCTTCAACATGCGTGAATTAAAAAACGTGAGTCATCACATAGTCAGAAGCAAACAAAGACCATATGATCATTTCAGTAATGTAGAAAAGGATTTGACAAAATTTAGTACCCTTTCATGATAAAAACCCTCAAAAAAGTAGGTATAGAAGGAACATATCTCAAAATTATTAAAGCCGTGTATGACAAATGCATAGGCAGCATCATGCTGAATGGGGAAAAGTTGAAAACATTTCTTTAAGAACTGGAAGAAGTTAAGAGTGCCTACTGTCACCATCTCTATTCAACATAGTCCTGGATAGAGGAATCAGGCAAGGGAAAGAAAGAAAGTGTATTCACATTGGGAAAGAGGAGGTTAAACTATCACTTTTTTGCTGATGATATCATCTTATATCTAGAAAACCAGAAGGACTGTACTAGGAAACTCCTGGAATTGATAAAGAAATTTAGCAAAATCTCAGGTTACAAAATCAATGTACACAAATCAGTGGCATTTGTATGTACCAATAAGAGTCAAGTTGAGAGCGTTAAATAAAAGGCTTAACACCACTTACAATAACTGCTAGGAAAATAAAATGCCTAGCACTATGTACTTAACCAAGGATGTGAACAATCTGTACAAGGTGAACTATGAAACACTGAGGAGAGAAATCATAGAGGACACAAACAAATGGAGAAAATACATCTTGCTCATAGTTGGTAGAATTAATACTGTTAGCATGTTCTGCCCAAAATGATTTACAGATTCAATCAATGTAATTCCTATGAAATACTAATGTCATACTTCACAGATTGAGAAAAAACAATTCTACACTTCATTTGGAGCCAAAAGATCGGGAATAACAACAGCATCATATTGTCTGACTTCAAACTATACTACAAGGCTATAGTAACCAAAACAGCATGGTATTGGTACAGAAATAGAGGCATAGACCAAAGGAACAGGTTAGAGAATACAGATATAAAACCATCCACATAGAGCCAACTGATCTTTAACAAAGCAGGCAACAATACACACTGGGGAAAAGAAGCCCTTTTCAATAAATGGGTTCTTCTTCTTCTTCCTCTTCCTCCCTCTCTTCCTCCCTCTCTTCTTCCTCCTCCTCCTCTTCATCCTCTTCTTCCTCTTCCTCTCTTCCTCCTCTTCCTCCTCCTCTTCTTCCTCTTCCTCTTCCTCTTCTTCTTCTTCCCACATGCAAGAGAACCTCTGTCTCTCTTCACTCACAAATATTAATTCAAGTTGGATAAAAGACTTAAATGTAAGGCACAAAACCCTAAGAATTATAGACAAAAATGTAAGAAAAACTCTTCTAGGCATTGGATTAGGCAGAGTTTATGAGTAAGACCCCAGTTGCAATTACAGCAACAACAAAAATGAAGGGGGTTAAATTAAACTGAACAGATTCTGCACATGTACGGAAATAACAAACAAAGCAAATAGACAACCAACAAAATGAGAGAATATACCCACAAACGGTCCACCCTGGGCTAATATTTGGAATTGACAAAGCACTCAAGCAAATCAACAAGAAAGAATCCCATTAAAAAGTGAACAAAAGACTTGAACAGAAGCTTTTCAAAAGAGGATAGACAAAATTAAAAAAAAAAAAGCTCAATGTCACTAATTATCAGGGAAATGCAGATTAAAACCACAGTGAGATGTCACTTTACCCCCATTAGAATGGGTTGTAATAAAATGTCCAAAAACAATAGATGCTGGTGTAGATGCAGAGATAAAAGGATTCTTTTTTTTTTTTTTTTTTAAAGGATTCTTATATGCAATTGGTAGGACTGAAAATAAGTAAAAATTGGATTGAAAACAGTATGGAGATTACTGCAAGAACTAAAAGACCTACCATTTGCCACAACAATCCTACTACTGGGTGTCCACCAAAGGAAGTGAAGTCTTTTTATTAAAAAAAGACACATGTAGTTGAATGTTTATTGCAGCACAATTCATAATCCCTGTGATGGTGGACTCAACCTGTGTCTCAATGAATTCATGTGAGTGTTAATAAAATGTGTTATAGTTATACCGTGGAGTACTGCTCATCCATAAAAGGACAAATTAATGCCTTTTGCAACAATTTGGTTAGAACCAGAGACAATTATTTTGAATGAAGTATCTAAAGAATGGAAAAATAAACACCACATGTTCTCTTTGTTAAATTGAAACTAACCAAGCACATATGTACTCAAGGGGAAGTAAAAATCAAGCAGGGGAAAGGGTAGGAGGTGAGGGGCAAAAACCCACCTAACATTACAGTGAATGCTATTTGGGTAATGGGCACACTTTTACCTATGACTCAAGCATTACAAAAGTGATCCATGTAACTAAAAAACATTTGCACCTTCTTAATATTTTGAAATAAAAATGTCTGCCCTGCCTGCTCACTCCCCTTCCCAGAGGAGTCAATGGGAGGGACACTGCTGCCAAACGGAGTCCTGAGCAGACCTGGTACTATCCACCAGGGAGCTTAGGATGGAGTTAGCTGCAGAAACGTGGCATTGGCAGCCACCAGATCCCTGATGTGGCCACTGTCTGGGGCACTGTCACTGCCTACCTTCCAATCTGGCCGAGCAGATCACTCCACCTCTCTCTTCCTGCTTATTGTTCTTAGCTAATCCATGAAATCTTTTTTTCCCTATTTTTATTATTTGGAATATTACAATATCATACTAATTCTTCAATGTACTTTTGACTATTGACTGCAGAGAACTAAAGCAGTCATGCTATCGGTGAAGTATGTAGCAAATGCTGGGGCTGAAACAGCAAGATCAAAATGTCTTTCAACTTGACACAGGCTAAAACTCAAGGTAAAAATGGTAGCTTCAAAATGCTTTGGTTTCAGTTCCATGTCGGTAAGAGTATTATGAGTCATGGTGGTTATTTCCTGTGACAATCCTGGCATTTTATAGTTTTAAAACCTGTCTGCAAACTGCTGTAGCTCTGGAGAATTTATAGCAGTTGGGATAGAGATAAAAGAGATTATCAAGTACTAAGGCTTATTGATTAACTTTTATTATTTTGTAGATTATTTTAATATGCAAGCATAAATTTTATATATGTAAAACAATGGTGTACTTATTTATTTTAATGTAAAAAATAATTTTCAGCAACATATGTTTTTGTGTGGTGAACTCTTCTGAGAATCTTGAAATACACATTTTAATGTTACAACAATACTCTGGACTTCAAGCATTAATCCCAAGGCAGAAAGAGCAACATGATGTAACCATGGGAAGTAACATTTTATCCTATTTAGTAATAACAACTAAGACTCAATATTCATTTATTCATTTGACAAATAATTAGGATCATCTATTATTTGATGAGAACTGCTTTAAATAAGTTGAACAGAAGAGTGAATGGGATAGCATTCAAGATTGCAAAACTTATGTGTATTCTAGAAGAAGGGGGATAGACAGTGACTTAAAACTGTCAGATATTTTCAGATAATAAATGCTATGAAAAAGATAAAACATAGACATAATAGAGACTGGAGGGGAGGTTCATGTTATGGGCTTAAAAATGACATATATTGATACTGAGCTGAGACCTGAGTGAAATGAGAAGGAGCCTGCTGTGGGAAGATGTGGGTGGAAGAGCACGCTAGGGCCAAGTGCAGTGGCTCACGCCTGTAATCCCAGCACTTTGGGAGGCTGAGGCTGGTGGATTGCCTGAGCTCGCAGGTTCGACACCAGCCTGAGCCATGGTGAGACCTTGTCTCTAAAAACAGCTGGGCGTTGTAACAGGCACCCATAGTCCCAGCTACTTGGGAGGCTGAGGCAAGAGAATCGCTTAAGCCTAGGAGTTTGAGGTTGCTGTGAAAGATGATGCCATGGCACTCTACCAAGGGTGACAAAGTGAGACTCTGTCTCTAAAAATAAAAAAAGGAAGAGCATGCTAGGCATCAGGAAGAGCAATTTCAAAGGCACGTCAGGGCTGGAAATCCAACATGGAAAGCAAACAAGAGGGAGAAAAACCTGAATGGATTGAGGATAAAAGTAAGTATAGGCGATCTCTTGAAGGCTCTTAATTGGGAAGGAGTGTGGAGGACTTGAAGAATGTAATGAAGGCAAGCAAGTATGGCTGGAATAGGAATGGTGGGATATGTTGAAGGTGGTGAGATCACCTGGGGTAGATAAAAGATGGCAGCAATTGATTCTAAGTGCAAAGGGAAGTTATTGTGAGTTTCAAAAAGGGAACCAACATCTTATTTACATTGTAGAAAGTTGACTTGAATTGCTATATGAGGAACAGATCTGGAGACTCTAAAAGTAAATTAGGAAGAATGTTTAAATTACTATTAGCAAAAGAGGTCAGTGGCACAGGCAAGGGTGGTAGCAAAGGAGGTGAAGAGAAGTGGACAGATAAAGGATACATTTTTACGATAGAACTGATCAGACTTGATGCTTGATTAGTATGTGTGTAGGTGATGTATGAAGTAAGCCAAAGGTGACGTCATTGAATTTGGCTAGAACAATTGGATTGATGGTGATGCCCTTTATAATCTAGAGATGATAAGAAGAGAAACAAGTTTAGGAGCTCTGGGAAGGATGTCAGGTCTAGAAATTAAAAATGGAGAGCCAAAAGCATATGTATAATAAAGCCATGGGATAGGATGAAACATCAACAGAGTCTAGATAATAATAAATCAATGAAGGAAGCCCAGCGCTAAGCCACCAAAAGAGACTGAGAAAAGATTCCAAGGAAAACAAGGACAGTGTTGTGATGTGGAATTCAAGAGAAGAGAAAGTGTCTCAACAAGGTGGAAAATTGCAACAAGGCCACGTTAGATAAGGACAGAGAAATGACCATTAGTTTCACATTATGGACATTATTGCAACCTTGACAAGCACAATTTAGTGAATTGAAACGAGAGGGAGAAGAACCTGAATGAATTGAGGATAAAAGCTGAGATGATAAAAGGAAGTTAGAAAGTATAGGCAATCTCTTGATAAATTTTGCTATGAAAAAGTCAGAAAAATTTGGTAAAAACTGGACAGTAATATGAGGTCAAAGTTTTTTAAATAATGGGTAATTTGGGTTCGGCGCCTGTGGCTCAACAAGCTAAGGCGCCAGCCACGTATACCTGAGCTGGTAGGTTCGATTCCAGCCCGAGACTGCCAAAGAACAATGATGGCTGCAACCAAAAAATGGCTGGGCGTTGTGGCGGGCGCCTGTAGTCCCAGCTACTTGGGAGGTGGAGACAAGAGACTTGCTTGAGCCCAGGAATTGGAGGTTGCTGTGAGCTGTGATGCCACAGCACTCTATCCAGGGTGACATCTTGAGGCTCTGTCTCAAAAAAAAAAAATAAAGGGTAATTTGTGTGTTTATACTAAAAGGAATAATCCAGAGGCTAATGATACAAGGAGAGCCAAAGGATAATTGCAGGCTTGAATTCCTTGAACGTGGGAGAAGGAGATAAAAATCCAGAAAGAAAGGGGAAGGGTTGGCATTTTTTAGGCACAGGGAAACTTTTTTTTTTTTTTTTTTTTGCCATTGTAATGAGAGGAAAGGAGAAAATGTGAGTGCAGATGCAGATAAGTTAATAAAGTTGGTGGTGGGAAGTTGAGAGAGTTCCCATCTGATTGCTACTCTTTTCTCAGGGAAGAGTGAGGTTAAGTTCATGAGCTGTGGTGGGGAGGGGGTTTTGGAGGCTTGAATAGAAGGGAGATCTATGACTTGTCTTAAAGGGAAATGTGGTAGGATTCCTGGGCACTGGTGAGTGTTTCTCTAAGACTAGTGGTCATACCTTTAGAGAAATATCAGCCTGCAGGGTTGTTGATTTTCTCCAGGACCACTTATGCTTTGGGGGCAGAGGTGCAGAGTAGATGGGAAGTTGAGTTTAACCAAGGTCGGAGTTTAATTAAATGGGAATAAAGTAGGGTAAGAGGGAGAAAGGGACAAAGAAGTTAAAAGCAAGTTGATTATGATGATCATCCGTAGCATCTAGACTAGGAGAGGGAAGAAAAGAGAACCTGAGATTATGGGAAGGGAAAATCTTTTACTGCTCTCTAGTCAGCTGAATAATCACTGGCATTGGAAGTGGGGAAGGAGAGGGCCACAGAAAGGATGCATCTCAACAAGGTGGGAGCTTGATACTGAGATTTTTTATTGTGGTTTATTTATCGGTGATATCAAGGTCTACACTTATGGCACTGGGCATGGGCAAATGAGGTTGGATAGAGGAAAAGATTGGAAATGAGAAGACAAAAGATTAAGAAAACCAATGCTTTTTATAAGACACTGTCTGGTAATGTGATGTCCTGGGTAATTCTGTCCTCCAACTAAAATAGTGACTGTGTACAGAACAGAATCATCTTTTCCCCAAGTCAGTGCTTGAGACATTAGTCGTATCTTGGAGCACTGCTACTTGAGGCCCAGGAGTGCTGAGAGATTATTATTGATACTCCTCATACCTGTCCCTCTGTGTCAGCATTCCCAGTCAAATGCTTAATACTTACAGTCCTCTAGTCTAACCACAAAATAGATAATTTTAAAATTTCAAATCCTGAAGGTCATATGATGTGCAGTATAAAAATAAGGATTTGGGTGCCAACCTTCAGTTTTCCTCAAGGCTAATCATGTACTTTAATATATTCTTATTTTGAGCAAGTGCCTTGCTATGTTGGGTTGTAGCAAGGGACATTTATTAGAGTTGGCCTTGAATTAGTATTGGGAGAAAAGGTTTTGTCTAAATTACAGTATATGAAAGATATTTTGGAAATCTCTGGAGATCCCTTTTTCTCCCTTCCAATATAATTTAGAGAAATAAAACAATTAGAGTCATACCCTGCCTAATAATGTTTCATTCAACTATGGACCACATATATAACTATGATCCTGTAAGATTATAATACAGCTGAAAAATTTCTATTGCTTGGTGATGTCATGGACATCATAACATTATAGCACAGTTTCTTAATTTTTTAAATAAATTTAGAGTAGTCTAAGTATACAGTGTTTATAAAATCTACAGTAGCAGATACTAATATCCTAGACCTTCACATTCACTTACCACTCATTCACTCAGACATCTGGAGGAACTTCCATCCTGCAAGCTCCATTCACAGTGAGTGCCCTATGAAATTTTAGCTGTACTTTTTCTATGTTTAGATATGGTAGGGTACGCAAATACCAACCACTGTGTTACAACCGCCTACAGTGACACGTTGTGGCCTGGCAACAGTAGCCTCCTACATGTGTGAGCTATACCACCTGGCTTCGTGTAAGTACACTCTGTGACATTCATATGATAAGATCCCTGAGGGCACACTCCTCAGAACACACCCATGTGGTTAAGAGACATATGACTGTTAGTATGTGTGCAATTAGAGTAGTATAGACTTTAAGCAGTTGTTGGAAATCTGTCCGTGAAGGTTGGAATGGTCCCCTGAGAAAGTTCATACGTCCTTTCATAGAATTGTTTTTTCTCCCTCCAGGAACTGATATTTGGTGGTCATATAAATGACTTTACTTGGCATAGTCATTCACTCAACAAGTACTTATTGTGGGCTACTTATTGGTCAAATACAAACAAAGCTGAAGTCCCTGCCCTTAGAGCCATGTATTCTGGCTGGAGGAGGAAGACAAACCCAAAAGGAAACAGAAAAGCAAATAAATATTTAGCATATTAAAGGCGATAACTGCTAAGGGGAAAGAATGGAGTCTGGGAGTTGAGCATATCTGTGTCCGTGTCTACCAGATTCCGGCTGGGCTGCCTTCTTTTCCCAAAGCGCATCCTGCTGCTCCACCTGAAATTTTCCACATGGCTTCCAGGGGTCTGTGCTGGCTCTCCCTGGTCCCTCAGCTCAAATGCTAAGTCCTATAGGGACTGATCCTGGTCCTTCTGGACCAGAGGTGAAATGGAATTCTCCCCGCTTTGTCCTTCTCTGGGGGACCCCTCTAGACTTCTGTTATGCAAACTATAAAATATCATTATTTTTGGCTTAGTACTGCTGTGGTTTGAATGTGTCCCACAAATGTCATGTGTTGGAAACTTAATACCCCAATTCATATATATATATATATATATATTAGTTTTATTTTATTTTTTGGCAGACTAGGACCTGCTGCTCGCTGTATTGGAATATGCCGTGCTCATTTGTTCATGTATTGCCTGTGTCTGCTTTCAGGAGACAGTGGGAGAGCCGAATAGCCTGAAGGCACTCGCATGAAGGATAGGGAGGGTAGAGGACTGAGCAGCCCCGAGCCTCGGCCCCATGAGCCCGCTCTGACTTTTATCATGCACAGTCCCTTAAGTCTCCAAGCAGAACCTGAAAGGTTACCCCACTAGCTAGTGGATGGCAGGAGTCATGTGTAGGCAGCTCTGTAAGGGAACCATCACTGAGCACGTCGGAACCAGCTCCTCATGTTTACTGGGATGTGGCCAAACTACAACTCCTTCCCAGGTGGATGCGACTGCTCACTCATGACTCCCGCTGTGCCAGGATGAAAATAAACCAAGACAGGAGAGAACGCAGTTGATAGCCTCCTCCTTAGCCAGACAGAGGAGGAGGCGTGCTGATTCATTTTTGTTCACTGCTTGTTTCTTTCTCTCCCCATTTAAAGAGCTTTCTCTAGTTTGCTGCTTTCATGATGACCAGGGCTTTGAAAGCCACAGAAATTGTCTGTGTGGTTGGGTGCTCCACCAGTGATGTGTTGCCTGGTGTGTGAGAGGCTGTGACGTGCAGAGGGCAGGCTGCAGGGACAGCTGCAGACCTTGCCAATTTGGGCAGCACACAGGGACCAAGATTCCTGCTCGTGGTGCAGGGAGGGCCTGAGCAGCCTGTCCCTGTATCATTCACTACTGAGACCGTAGCACAAGACTACAGTATGTCCTTGGAGAGGCAGATAATACAGAAGGTCGCTGACTCATCTTTCCAATTACTCCTTTTAAAACATGAAAACAAATATTATTACCACCATGGCTCCTTGGTCCAGGCATTTTTTTTTTTTTTTTTTTTGGAGACAGAATCTCACTTTCTTGTCCCCTGCACAGTGCCATGGCATCATAGCTCACAGCAACCTCAAACTCTGGAGCACAAGTGATCCTCTTGCTTCAGCCTCCCAAGTAGCTGGGACTACAAGTGCCTGCCACAATTCCTGGCTATTTTTTTTTTTTTTTAGAGATGGGGTCTTGCTCTTGCTCAAACTGGTCTTGAACTTGTGAGAGGTCTTGCTCTTGCTCGGGCTGGTCTTGAACTTGTGAGTTCAAGCAATCCATCTGCCTCAGCCTCCCAGAGTGCTAGGATTACAGGCGTGAGCCCTTTTTACCATCCTGTTTTCCCTTAAAGCTTTTTCAGAATTGACAGTTCAGCTCCCAAAGTCAGTGGGGAAGCTATAAAAGGTATTTGCCAAAAGGTGCAACTTCTGTCAGAAGTGGAGCTTGCAGGAAAATGGCTTCAGTTCTGAAGCTCAGGGGTTTCTTGATGTTGTCAATGTTTTAGTTCCAGAGGTTGGGAAGTGCAAGAGCATGGTGCTGACATCTGGAGAGGACCTTTGTGACGCTGGATAACATGGTGGAGGGCTTCACTTGGGAAGAAGGCAAGAGCGTGTGTCCCCCCACTTCATAGATTGATTGGAGGTGGGGCCTTGGGGAGGTAATTAGGATTATATAAGGTCATCAGTGTGGTGTCCCCATGATGGGAGCAGTGGCTTTATGAGAATTGACATGCCTATCCTTGCTCCCTTGTATGTTATCCTTTGACCATGTTATGATACAGCATGAAGGCCTTCAGAGGCTTCCAACCCCTCGGTCTTGGACCTCTCAGCCTCTGGAACTATAAGAAATAAGTTTCTTTTCTCTATGAATTACGTACTCTGTGGTTTTATAGCAACACAAAATGGACTCAGATATGTACCTTTCTCCTAATGCTAGGAAATAAGATCCTTGAGGGTAGGAATTGTGTCCTATTAATCTTTGGATCCTCAGAAGTCACTACAGAGTCTGATGTATTGTGTTAAAATATTTTTATTTTCAAGCCATGAAAAGAAATGAAAAAACCTTAAATGCATATTGCTATATGGGAGCAGCCAATCCAAACATGTGGCATCTATATAGTTATAACTGTTACAACTGTGTAATATTTTAGAAAAGGCAAAATTGTAGAGGTCTATGAGTAGGTGGAGTGCGAAACGGGGATATGATTAGAAGTGCAGGGATTTTTAGGACAGCAAAACTGGCATGAAATTTAATTGTAGATACCTGTATCACATGTTTGCCAAGCCTATGTATCAAAGGGTGAACCCCCATGTAAACTATGGAGTATCATTAATAATAATGTATTGATATTGGTTCATCAGTTTTAACAAATGAGCCACATTAATGCAAATAGTTAATAATAGGGGAAATTGTGTGTAGTAGGGTTGGGAATTCTGTGTACTTTCTGCTCAATCATTCTGTAAAAGAGTCTATAAATTATGTTTTTACATGAAATTTGGCAGTGAATGCAAGGTTTGATATAGGATTCTTAGGGCAAAGAATTGCTTTTTAATTCTTGAACAGTGTTGATAAAGGTGTGAAGTACTTGTAATTAGTAAGGAGCTACCATTGTTCCTGATCCCTTTTCTGTGCTATGTAAATCCAAAGAGTGCCAGGTGTCAGCATGCTCTCTCAGGAACGATATATTAGACTGACTTGGGTTTGACTCCTATTTGGCTATGAGACCTTGATGAGCCTCAGCATCCTCCTTTGCATGAAGATCATGATACTTACCTCAGAGGGTTGTGGATTAAATGAGGCACACGGTCTAAAATGGTGGCATAGTACTTGCATAAAGAATGCGACTGAAACATGCTAGTTTGTTTCATTTTCCCTTTGGAATAAGCTTATAAATTAAATCAAAGTGTGAATAATTGATGGGCAAGATAAGGGAAATCATATGTTGGTGTACTACCAAAGTTGTTTGCTTTCAAAGCTGAGGATTGGCTCCGTGTTCCGGAAGGTTCCTTTATGTTCCATTTGGCTAGGCACCTATGCCATTTCTCTGACTCATTTTAATCTGTTTTTCAAACTTCCATATAATGATAGGTGAAGGGAGTTTTTTCATATTTTGGTTTCACAGACAAAAGATGACATCATGCCTCATAAGTGAAAAGGTATGAAAATGCAATTGGTGAGTTAAGAAATGCAGGAAAATTTTGGAAATGCCTTGATAGGAAACGTGGCATTGGCAACAATCTGTTAGCTCTTACAATAATTCGGCTACATGTCTATTTTCTTATTAGCGGACAAGCTACCATATCCTGTGCTTGTCTTTTTTTGAGACAGAGCCTCAAGCTGTTGCCCTGGGTAGAGTGCTGTGGCATCACAGCTCATAGCAACCTCCAATTCCTGGGTTCAAGCAAGTCTCCTGCCTCTGCCTCCCAAGTAGCTGGGACTGCAGGCACCCGCTATAACGCCTGGCCATTTTTTGGTTGCAGTTGTCATTGTCGTTTGGTGGGCCCAGGCTGGATTCAAACCCATCAGCTCAGGTGTACGTAGCTGGCGCCTTGGTCCGTTGAGCCACAGGTGCCGAGCCTCCTGTGCTTTTCTTAACATGTGTCTCTCTCAACCTACCTTTTGATAAAGAGCAGTCTTTTTTTTTTTTGTAGAGACAGTCTCACTATTACCCTCAGTAGAGTGCCGTGGTGTCACAGCTCACCGCAACCACCAACACCTAGGCTTAGGCGATTCTTTTGCCACAGCCTCCCAAGTTGCTGGGACTACAGGTGCCTGCCACAACACCCTGCTATTTTTTTGTTGCAGTTTGGCCAGGGCCAGGCCTGAACCCTCCACCCTCGATATATGGGGCCAGAGCCCTACCCAGTGAGCCACAGGCACTGCCCAAGAGGAGTCTTTTTTTTTTTTTTAATAAGAAATAGGGAATTCAACCTATTAGACTCTAATTTAAATATACAGCAAAGATTGGGCCTGGGGAACATATTCAACACAGGCACACACACACACACACACATTGCATAAATGTAAAAATTAATCATGAATGTGGGAACGTATCTTTGCATTTTTCTCTTTTTCAGTGTTTTAGTTTAGACAACTTTGAAAAAACATCTGTAGGCTTAAAAGCAGTTCAAAGCAGGGTAGAAAGAAAAGAAATCCACTTAAAATATCTCAGCTTGACTCCCACCGCCTGTACGAGGTTTGAATGTGATTTGGACACCAACACACCGAGCTGAGCTTTGTGTGAGGAAGTAAATGTTAGACTGAAATGAGAAACTGAAGCAGGTCATTCTCCTTTTGTTGAGTTTCTCCTCCTTGTCAAACCACTGGGTAGCACGTTGTCGCTCTTGTTTGTCACTGATAGCCTATCACAAAGCCCCCTCTGTTACGGGGCCGGACCTGAAACTCCCACCAGCCAGCAGATCATAAACACCAAGGTGGAGCCACCTTCCAAAACCTCTCACACACAATAGCCGCTGCTGTCACGGCGGGACAATTGAGTGGATCTTATGGTGGTATATTTTTTCCTATCATATGCATGACAGAAAGTCTAATGGACCTTGTTCATTTCTTCAGTAGCTTTTAAGGCCCTATAAAATGGCCTGTTATCAGTTTCATCAGTGTTCCCAAGATGTCTACCTGGGTGTCAGGGAGTCCTGGCAGCAGCTGTATTTGTGGTCCTCTAGTCAGCACAGAGCAGGAGTAATTAGCTGAAAAATCAGAGAGGAAGACTTTTTATGCCCCACAAAGAAAAATAAATACTAAGGGCATTTTGTGATGAACAAATATGCCTCTAACTCCCTCTTGGTTAAGCTTTATTTAATAGCCTTTAAAAATTGAATGATTAAATGGACAATATTATATTGTACAAGACTTTCTGTGTACCTGAATAAAGAATTTGGATCACTGCCCTCAATAAGAGGAATGTTAAAAACTTCATATAATTTTATAAATTTGATTTATAAAATGCATGTATAATTCTCTGAGTGTAGACAATACATTCTGGTATTGTCTTTAAAAGGAATACAAGAAAATGGAGAAGAATAGTAAAATAACACCATCAGAAAGAAACTATTTAAAATATTACCACTTACAATTTTAGGTAAACGTCTACAATTTGTAAGACTTCATTGTTCATGTAAAGTAGAAGACTTAAGTTATGCAGAAGGAAAGCTCTATCTGATCTGCATAAAGCAATCCATCTAGAAGGAATTCCTATAAGAACTAAACCATTTTTCATGCATTGCCTCCTTGTAATATTTCCTATAATTCCTAAAACCTTTGTCTTCCCCCTGAGTTGATAAATACTATTTAGGACTCCTCACTAAGTATGTAGGGTCAGGGCTTTCCTGTTGTAGGTAATTATTGAAAACAATTCTCATCCACAAATTTAACGGTGCAAATTAATTTCTAGAAATGTGGATAATTCTTCTCTTGTCTCAGTGGGATCCCCTATCATCTTGCATGCGATGTTTTAAAATTGAATAGGGCCAGATAGTCCAAGGTATTGGAGTCGGATGTGCCTGATCAGAGCATCACCTGTGGAGTGATGGCACCTTCTCATTCAGTCCCGGATTACTAACTACTTACTTCTCATGCATTGCCCTGTCAGATTGGCTCAGACTAACTAACACTTTCCACACTGATTTACTGTGTGCAGATCTTTCTGGTCCTTCTAAGCTGCCTGAGAGTGTGACAATCCATGTAAGAGGCTATCCGTGGCCTGTCTTCTCAAGTGTCCTATGCAGCATTTCCTTTCTGTCTCCAAAGAAATATGCCCAGGAATAGCACTCAGAGTGCCCATGTTCACAGCCCATGGATCTCTGCCCTCACAATCTTCTCCTGATGTTTCACTCTCCCACACTGGGGGAAAATATTTTTTTCAGTTTTGGGGACAAGGTATCCCTAATTTCATCATGACTTTTCCCTTGGAGGCACTTTGCATTGTCTCAGGGGATTAGGCTTTAGGAAATCAGAACAGTGAGATTAGTCAATTTCTTTCTCATTCTGACCCTCTAACTATTCTGAGCAGTAGATTGAGAGTAGACCTGCCTATTTGCTTGGATGGGGGAAAGGGAGAGGGGAAACTGTGTGGGGGCAGAGCAATCATTTATAGCTCAAAATTATTATTCTGCCATTAGTGCGACATTGCTTTTTACTTAGAACAATACTCAGACATATAACTTACAATCCATATATTCATGGAGCAGTTTTATGTATTTTCTCAAACAAAATAGAGAAATTCAAGCAAACAAACTTGTTTTTCCCTGTTACACTTTATTCTCCTTGAAGTCAGGGAGAATTTGTCTCCTTGGTATCTGAGTTGTTCTATAAATGTTGGTGGACACATCAAAAATGACTCAGTTGTGTAGTTGTAGATTATGGCGAAATGCCATTTCTTAAATTTATAAAGGGAAATCAGGTGTCTGTGATGCATAAAAAACCCAGTAAAATATTGTGTGACTTTAGATGATGATCAAGAGAGTGTGAAGGCACGTAGCATACTGCTAGAGGCTGAGCTTCGGGCTTGGACAACACTTTTCCATGTGGTCTCCAGACCAGCATTAGCAGTGTCATCTGGGAGCTTACTAGAAATGCAGATACTCCAGATAAACAAAATGACAGACTTTGAAAGTGGGTCTATACCCTCAATGATCTCCAACAATAAAAAAAAAAAAAAGTGGGTCTAGATATCTTTAACAAGTTCTCTGTGTAATTCTAATGCATATTAAAATATGAGAATCTCTGGACTAGCTGATGGTTACCTTGAATTGGGTGAAAGATCTTAGATAGGTGGCTGCACCCCCGAGCCTTTTTCCTCATTTAAGATGAAGGATTAATGTCTTCTAATCTAATGAGAAGTGCACCCTTTTGTCTTCTGCTTAGAACAAGGTACAAACATATGCTCCAGCTATTTTCACTTGGTTTGTTGGCTACAACATGTATCCTGTCAACAGTTTTGTTTGACATAATGCTTTTTTAGAGGAAATCAATCTTTCCCTAGCTTTTCATAAAAGCCTATATTTGGGAGCATATAAGGCAAAAGAACCAGTCAGGATTTAGAACACCTAATGATGTACTGAAATTTCTTAGAAGAGAGACATTACCTTTGAAAATGAAGCTATTGCTGGCTGGTTTTCCTGTTGTGCCCCTAGATGAGAAATATGTAAACACTTTGTATATTTTCCCTTGGTTTTAAGACAGACACAATGTCCAGGTCAATGAAGTCAACAACATTTAAATTGTTAAAAGATTTTTTCTGAGTCTTCTGGGAATGGTAAAACAGGATACAGTCTTTTATTCTCATTTCCCTTCGTGAAATGTACTCTCTGTATTTTGGAACACATAATAGTTGCTGAGCATACTGATAGGTCCTAACAATGCTGCTCTGACATTTAAGCATTTCACCTTCTATGCAGTACAGCCTGTTTGTCCTTTTAAACTTGGCTACTGGGCCAAATGCAAAGGAACCACTGTGTGACTTTTCGCTTATCTTCTGTACCCAAGCCTACAAAGTTAGTGCTTGAGTGTGTCAGGTATCACCTAGGGACTTAAGAATGAGGCTTTTTACAGTTAACCCAATCCCATGACCTGTACTACGTTGCCTTTGATTTGAAGGCAGTTTCGTTAACTACCAAGACTGTCTACTACATTAATCGGAATCAAATTCACCTGAAATGTGGGCGCACAATAATTCCTAGTCTGCCGCATAATGGCTGTAGGCGTACTCCATTACATACTGGAGTAAGTTTGCCAGTGGGAAACGAGGTTTTTCTTCTTGATTATGCTGCTTGAGCAGGGCTGCTTTTTTTATTTTTTGACTTTTTTATTTAGAAATAATTTCAAAATTTCAGAAAAGGTATAAGAATAAATATAATTCAGATGGCATCTTTACACTGTGCTCTTTATCTAGACTCACTCACTCACTCTTGTATTTTGCCTTGTTTGCTTCCTCGTTGGCTCCTTTTGTGTCTCTCTGCTTTCTGCGCATGCACACGCACATTTATTTTGAACTGTTTTCATGGTAGGTTTCATATATCATAGTCTTTTATTTATTTATTTTTATTAAATCGTAGCTGGGTACATTAGTGCAATCATGGGCTGCAATGTGCTGGTTTCACATACAATCCGAAATATTTTCATCGAACTGGTTAACATAGCCTCCATGGTATCTTCCTAGTTATTGTGTTAAGACCTTCATATTCTGCATTTAGTAAGAGTCCTTTACTTTTTAATACTTCAGCGGATGTTACACAACCATTCTTCGTTTAACAACCTCTGTAATTAATATTGATGAAATACCTTTATCAAATCTACCATCCATATCATTTCAATTTTGGCACCTGAGCCAATACATATCCCCTTTCTTTCAGAATCTAGTAATGCAATTTGTTGTGATGTTCCTATAACTTTTTAAAATCCCAAACATTTCCATCACCTTTATCTTTTATGACATAGACATTTTATTTATTTTTATGTTTTATTTTATTTTAATGTTTTGGAGACAGGGCCTTAAGCTGTCACCCTGGATAGTGTGCTGTGGCATCACAGCTCACAGCAACCTCCAATTCCTGGGCTCAAGAGAGTCTCCTGCCTCCACCTCCCAAATAGCTGGGACTACAGGTGCCTGCCACAATGCCTGGCCATTTTTTGGTTGCAGCTGTCATTGCTGTTTGGTTTGCCCGGGCTGGATTTGAACCCGCCAGCTCAGGTGTATGTGGCTGGCGCCTTAGCCCATTGAGCCACAGGCGCCAAGCCACCATAGACATTTTAAAAGAATACAATTTCTCATCTCTTTTATTTTTAAAGAAGCTTGTTCCTCATTTGGTATTTATCTGATGTTAACTTATGATTAGGTTCTCGTTAGGCTTTTCTGCTCAGCACATTACAGAGTTGATACTGTGGCCTTCTCAGGATATCTCATCTGAAGAAACATGATGTATATATACTCCTCATTTTGATCACACAATTAACATATTGTCTGATGTCACTACTGTATTATTGTCATTATTTACCCTTGTAATGAATAATAGTCTATGTATGGAAGGACACTTTAAGACTATACAAATAATCTGCTCCTCATCAAAATTTCTCCCTAGATGTTTTATCCATTTCTGATTCTTGTTGAGACTCTGTCTCAAAAAACAACAAAAAAACAAAGCAACAACAAAAAAATGTCTATTTCACTAGTAAGTTTTCTTTTCTGAAGAGACTTTTCAGTAGCTTCCTAAGGAAATCTGGCTTATTTTAAATTTGAATGTTGTATTAAACAGAATTATAAATAAAGTGCCTTCTCAACCTCAGGTAATAAAACCAGAGTTTCTATATCTGCATTATGGTAATACATTTTCTTACATGAATACTATTATAATGTTAAGATAATAAACTCAAACTAATTCAGATTACAACAAAATTATAACTTCCACCTTGGACTACTAAAATAAAATAGAGACTGACTTTAAATATAAAGTAACAATCTCATTAATATAAGTGATAATTAGAGTACAAGGAGCAATAAATGATTTGGTATACTATCATAATGTGACGTTGATGCACAAAACTAAAACACCATAAATATGAACACATTCACAAACTCACAGTTGAACATACTTAACCCTCATTTCTCAGGAATCATAATTATTTAATCTACTATGTGGATAGTTCTCAGTTAATAAATAGTTGAGTTCCCCACAGGATTATAAATCACTGGAAAAAAATCAAATCACATAATATGCTGCATTATATAGTCTAGAAAATTAGATGACATGTGCTTGGGCTTCTTTCTCCTTTTGAGGTTGATTTGGGGAGATTTCTCACATCAGTGCAAGAATAAATGGAAATCTTAACTGAGAACTATGCAGTTATATTAAACATGAAGAGAAATACATACCTGAGGAATACATCAAAATTGTGAGTTTTAGAAGAAACATGAATTAGACGTCAATGATTTTGAGTTTTAAAACTATAGTAACTCCCCTGTAATAACTTGATATGTATCTTTAAAAATACTGCATTAGAAGCTTTTTGCTCAGGACTTTTAATCAATACTTCTTTAACATTTTAAAGTCAAATATTTGGGTAGGAGAAGATTTTTATTTAATAATAATTTAACCTGCACATTAATGCTGATCTCCTTCCCAAACATGTTATGGCTGCTTAAATGTATTAAACAGCTATCATAAATTGTGGAAAAGGGTAATTTTTCGAGTATAGATTTAATGTCCATATCCTTCCAAAATTTACATTTTGAAACCCAATCACCAGGGTGATGACATTAGAAGATGGGGGCCTTTGGGAGGTGATTAGGTCATGGCATGTATGCCTTTATGGAAGGGTGGGAGAGAACTAGCTAAGCCCTTTTGCCCTTCCATTTCTTCTATAATATAAGGACACAGAGCTTGTTTCCTCTGGAGGATATAGCAAGAAGGTACCATCTTGGAAGCAGAGTAATCCTTCACCAGATACTGGATCTGCTGGTGGACTTGATCTTGGACTTCCCAGACTCTAGGAATGTGATACATAAATTTCTATTATTTGTAAGTTACCCAATCTCAAGTATTTTATTATGGCAACTCAAGTAGACTAAGACAGGCCACAACAATATTATTTATTTCTCTACCCTTCTGCACAACCTGCTACTCTTTATCAAAAGGTGGTGTCTATTTCTTTATCTCCTTAAATATAGCATTATTTGTGACTGCTTTGACAGTAGAATATGGTGGAAATGATGACATGCTGATTTCTAGTGTAACCTTTAAGTGGCCTGGCAATTTCTACCTCTTTGACACCATGCAAAATAGTCAAAATAGTCAAAAAACATTGACTATTCTGAGACTACCATGCTATGGAATCCCAAATCATGTGTAGAGGTCCCAAGAGCTGAGAACTTATATAGTGAGGAGTGGGGGTGGGGGAGAAACCAAGTTGCAACAAGGTACAAAAATGTGAATAAAGATATCGTCTTGGAGATGATCCTCCAGCCCCAGCTTCCATAGCTGTAACTGAAGCCATGTGGATCAGAGATTAACTTCCCTAATGAGCCTTTACAAAATTTCTGACCCACAATGTTGTGAGCAAAATTAAAGCATTGCTTTAAACAAGTAAGTTTCAGGTTAGTTTATTTATTTATTTATTTTTTTGAGACAGAGCCTCAAGCTGTCACCCTGGATAGAGTGCGGTGGCATCACAGCTCACAGCAACCTCCAGTTCCTGGGCTCAAGCGAGTCTTCTGCCTCCGCCTCCCAAGCAGCTGGGACCACAGGCACCCGCCACAACACCTGGCCATCCTTTGGTTGCAGCCGTCATTGTTGTTTGGTGGGCCCAGGCTGGACTCGAACCCGCCAGCTCAGGTGTACGTGGCTGGCACCCTAGCCCGTTGAGCCACAGGCGCTGAGCCTCAGGTTAGTTTCTTAAGCAGTAACATATAACCAAAAAATATTGAACAAATTCAAATTCAGTAGCCTCTACATTGTAAAGAATGTTTGTGTATTGAATAGTTGGACTAACGTGAATGTGGAGAAGTTGAAGGTAGGAAGGTGAGCAAAAGGAGAAGAAGGTGAGGTGCATACTTTCTGAGACAAACTACCAAGCTGAACAAGGGAAAAAATTAACAAAGATCGGGTATGGAGCAACTACTTGGAGGGCTCCTGCTGTCAAGGAGTGGGGAGGCCCCTCCCCTAATATGGAGACCTGCATGGTGGGTTTGCCTCCAGCAAGCAAGGAACAAAGGACCTCTCACCTCATCCCACTGAGAAAGTCACAAGTTCCTGGTTCTCCGATTCTCCTACACCTAGAAAGCTCCAGCTCTAAGCCCAGTCCTGGCCTGCCTTGCACAAAAGGAAACAAACTTTCTCTCTGCAGTTCTGAGCCCACAGTCCACACTTTCCTCTATCTGGTTGCCTGGCAAACTGTCCCTTGCAGAGGCTGGAGTGTTTGGGGAGTACTCTGAGAGGCTGACCCATTGTGTGGGTCCCTGGATGCAGCACAGAAACAGTGGTGCTACAGTCTTAACTTTGGCGTGGAGAGGTGTGGTCTCAGCTGCCTCCCTTTCCATAGGAAGGAATCCCCTTTCTGGGGAAGGAGTCCCTCTCCCAGACCCTCTGGAAATTCTCAGTCAGAATGGCCTGCAGTTCTTGTTCTACTCCCAGCATCCCTTTGGGCTTGTTTGTGTGGGTATTGCTCCCTGATCTTGGCTGGAAATCTTGGTCCAAGGTGGCTGCAGATTCTTGCTCTCCTGTCTCTTATATCTGGGGCTGCAGGTTCACAGTATATTTGACTTTATTTGTGCTGCAGTGAAGGAGGTTGGAATAGGGAGGACAGATTCTCTTCCAGCTATGGCTTGGGTTGCTGGTGTGCAGATCATAGTTTAGTGGAGGTTCCAGCTAAGTGATGCAACAACTTAGGATTGGGTAGAGGACAAGCCGATGCTAGGACAGAGCCAGGCTGTGCTGTCTCACCAGGTCTACACTCAGAGACTCTGGCTATAGCCCTGAAAGTGAGGCTGTAGGGGAAAGGGCACAAGCACAGGCTCCAGCTAATTAGGGAAGGGGCAGTTAGCTCCAGATCCTGAGGCCTTCCAAGCACAGCTCACTCTGCCAGCTTTAATTGCTAATTATGAACATACAGGGTTTCTGAAGGATCCCCTACTAGGGTATGTCTTAATATCTATTTAGAGACAACCTATCATTCTAAGTAAAAAAAGCATATGTATAAAAAGTAAAAGTATAAAAAAAGCTGAAAATATTCATGATGCTGAGTCACCAGAAGAATTCTGGCAACATGAAAAATCAAAGCAGAGTAACTCCCACAAGAGATTACAAGAGAGGTACAGCAAAGAATACCACCCAAAGAGAAATTGCTGAAATGACAGAAATAGAATTTAAAATATGGGTGGCAAATATGATGATTAGAATGAGAGAGAAGATGGAAATAGAAATCCCCAAAATAGTTTGAAAGTTGCCTTAAGAAATTAGTGACTTTAAAGACAAAGTCACCAAGGATGTGGACATAATGGGGAAAGATATAGCAGAGTTTAGGGAATTGAAAGAGGCAGTTGAGGAGCTTTGAAACTCAGTAGAGATATTTAGTTATAGAGTTGAACACAGAGAAGAGAGAATTTTATAAGTTGAAGACTAGACCTTTGAAATGTCCAAGTGTTCAATGAGACAGAAAGGAGAACAAAAACAGAATATTCACTGAGAGAGTCAAGAGATCATTCCAAAAGATAAAACATCCAAATTATTGGGATTCCTAAAGGAGAAGAGAATGGTTGTAAAGGCACTGATGCTTTACTCTGAGACATGGTAGAGAATTTCCTGCATTGTGGGAGACACAGAAATTCATATAGTAGATAGTTTCAGAATTCTAGCAAGACTCAATCCAAACAAAGCATCTCCTAGACACATTGTAATTAACTTTGCCAAAGCTAATATGAAGGAAAAAATCTTGGAACCAGCCAGGCACAAGAAAAGTCTTACTTACAAAGGGAAAAATAGCAGGATAACTGTCTGGATCTTCAGCAGAAACTTTTCAACCTAGAAGAGGATGGTCATTGGCCTTTAACCTTCTTAAACAAAACAACTTGCAGCCCAGGATTCTATATCCTGCTTAACTGAGTTTCATTTGTGATGGAGAAATCAAATATTTTACCAACATGCAAATTTACCACAACTAACCAACTTTACAGGAAATACTCAGACCTATTCTTCATAACGACCAGCATGATGGCCCATCACCAATTAAATACTCCCAGAAATTAAAGAAAAAGGCCTAGCCTCCACAATGGTGCTAGAGAAAAAAATAGGCTGTAGACCTCTGAAAAACAAGAGGAGCAAACTCTGCCATACCTATTAACTCTCTCAATAAATGTGAATAGTGTAAATTCTCCTCTAAAGAGGTGTAGGCTTGCTCATTGGATATAAAAACTCAGGCCTGCAATATTTTGTCTACAAGAAATACACCTAACCTCAAAGGCTAAAACAAGACTTAAGGTGAGGGATGGAAATAATAATTCAGGCAAATGGAAATCAGGAAAAAGCATGGGTTTGAATCTTATTTGCAGAGACACTTGAATTTAAACTAATAAAAAGAAGGAAAGAGGAGGATGGACATTACATACTTTTCCAGGGAAGCACACAATATGAACATTTCAATAATTAACATTTATGCACTGTATTTGAATGCTTCCTGATTCATTAAATAAACTCTAAATGATCTGAACAATATAATATCTTGTCCTGTAATAGATGGAGATTTTAATGACCCAGTGACAATACTGGACAAATCTTCCAAGCAGAAACTAAACAAAGAAATAAGGGAATTAAACCTGACCCTAGACCAAATGAACTTAATCCACATGTACAGAACTTTTTAAATAACAAAACTGAATACACATTCTTATCAGTCCACAGACCATTCTCCAAAATTCATCATATCATCTTAGGATACAAGCCTAACCTCAGAAAATTAAAAAAGATAGAAATTATTCCTTTAAGAAGATTGTATTTCATTTCATATGGAATCTTAAAAAACTCTGAATAGCCTATACAATTCTTAGAAATAAAAACAAATCTGGAGGCATCATGTTACCAAACTTCAGGTTATATTCAGGATCAAAACAGCATGGTCCTGGCACGAAAATAGAGATATAGACCTATGGAATAGAATTGAGAATTTAGAGGTTAACCCAGACACATATTGCTATTTGGTCTTTGATAAACCAAACAAAAGCATACTCTAGGGAAAAGAATTCCCGCTTAAAAAATGGTGCTGAGAGAACTGGTTAGCCAAATGTAGAAGACTGAAACTGGACCCACACCTCTCACCACTGACAAAAATTGATTCTTGTTGGATAGAAGATTTAAATTTAAGACGTGAAACACTAAAAATGCTAAAAGAGAGTGTGGGGAAAATGCTGGAAGATATTGGCCTGGGAAAAGACTTTATGAGGAAGATGCCTCCAGCGATTGCAGCAACACCAAAAATAAATAAGTGGGATTTGATCAAGCTAAAATGCTTCTGCACAGCTAAGAGTACTACAACCAAGGTAAACAGACAGCCTTCAGAAGATTTTTTCCTGTTTTGAATATGGCAGAGGCTTGATAATTAGTATCTACAGAGAACTCAAACAATAAGGAAAGAGCAAACAAACCCCTCTATAAGGGGACAAGAGACTTTTACTGCTTTTAAATACTTGGACTTGTTTTGTGATCCAGAGTCTCTAGGTTGGGGATAAATGGAGACCTCACCCTGTTTATCAACTACCATTGAGATATAAATTAAGTGAAGTGTATATTTTGTTTTTATTTGAGAAAACCACAAGGACTACCAGTTTTAATGACTGAAGTTATTGGTTTGCATTAATTGCCTGTGGTTTGCAGAAGAGCCTTAGAATGCCCCTATCTGTCCTCATTGTATTCATTGATTTACTTATTCATATTTGCTGTGAAATAGTTGAAAATATGTTAGAATACTATGTTACTTAAGGACCTTGATACCTATTAAAATTGATGAAAATAACAAAAGATAGGAAAATTAAAACCACTCAAGTTATTAAAACACATTGATCCTTTGATGTATTTTATACAAATTTGTCCTTTGTTATTCATGAATATTTAAGAGCTTTAGAAGAGCTATACTCATTACTGAGAAAATTGGGGGAGAAAAGTGGAAAATATGATTTCTGTCTATAAGGCATTTGAAGTAAAATAGTAGACTCACACTAAGCCTAAATATAGGCTTGGACAATTAAGCTTGCAAAGTCATACAAGAAAAAGTACTATTTTGCATTGCCGCATATCACTATGGTCACCTTTGAAGTACTCCCCTTGGGAAGTTATACTAATTCTAGTACCTAGTCCACCCTTCAAAGCAATTTTGGAACTCTTTCTGGAATGGCCATCAGAACTCTTGTTGTACAAGCTCTGAAAATTAAGTTTGCAAACTCATCTTAGAAAAAGTGCTTTGAGAGTGGATTAGGTGCTGGCATTGGTATATAGCTTCCCAAGAGGAGTACTCTGAAGGTGACCCTTGTGATATTCAGCATTGAAGTATGTAGCACTTTCTTTAGGATGAGTTCATGAATTTAATTGTTCAATCTCATACATGCAATCACAAATAAAAGACAATCTATATATATTAAATAAACTATGAATATACCAAGATAGTGCTAACTTTCAGTTATTTCGATTATTCTGGGAGGGACTATCACTTCTCTCATAGTAGGGGCAGCCCATTTGAAAATAGTGAAATGATGGTCTACTTCTGCCACTATACAGGAAGTGATTAAGGCTAAGAAGGATACTTATAAGCCCAGGAGCAGCAATGTTCTCAAATAGCACTCGAGAAAAAAGTTGGCCAATTAGTACTAAATATTGAAATAAAATTAATAAAAGATTTATTCATTTATTTTCCTTTCAAGTTTCATTAATGAAAAAGTATGCTGTATTTAAAAAAAAATTTCTAAGAAACCATTTTTGCTATAATTTGCTCTTCCTGATAATAGCCACATTCTCTTCTGTGCCTTAATTAAATGTATGGATAAGTTACATACCATTGAATAGTAGTTTTTTTTACAGGCCACGATTTAAATAGTCAAAATTGATGGTGTTTGACCCCTGTGATGGTTAATTTTATGTGTCACCTTGACTGGGCCATGTGATATCTAGATATCTGGTTAAACATTATTTCTGAGTATATTTGTAAGGATATTTCAGAAGAAATTAGCATTTGAGTTGGTGAACTGAGTAAAGGAGATGGCCTTCCCCAGTGTGGTGGGCATCATACAATCTGTTCAGGGAATGAATAGGAGAAAAATGGAGAAGAAGGCTGAATTCTTTACCCAACTGCTTACACTAGAACATTGACCTTTTCCTTTTCAGTGTTTCTGGTTCTCAGGCTTTTGAACTCTCTCATCAGTTTTCCTGGGTATCTAGTTTGCACATGGCAGATTGTAAGAATTTTCATTTTCTATAATTATATGAGATAATTCCTTATAATAAATCTCATTTATATCTATCTATCTATCTATCATCTATCTTTTTCTCATGTATCTCTCTGTGTGTCTCTCTCTCCTATTGGTTCTGTTTCTCTGGAGAACCCCAACTAATACAGCCCCTAAAACAGAAACACTCCCAAGTATCATTGCTGAAATAGTCTTCAAGCAAGAACTTGGAAGGCAGAACTTCGAATGCAATATGTGCATCAATCATGTCATAACAGACAGTCACTAAAATTAAATTTTATATCACTCTTCTGAATAGCTATTATAGTCAACAGGTGATGTGGTTCAATTCTTAAACAGGTCTACACTATAGAACCAACTGCCTTATGACTGCGATAGCTGTTTATGGTAGTTATTCATTCATTGATATTTGATATGCTTCCTGCTACTGTTAGTTAGGCAACAGGTGTTGGTAGCATAATCTCTGCATAAGAGTCAATATTCTTATTTTGTTTTATCACAGCCAGTGGGTTCTGTGGTTGAGTAAAACTTTATAATGCTCATGACACTGATTAGAAGGCATTAGAGCACTTCTGAACATGTATTTTCAATAAGAGTAGCTAACATTTCTTGAGTACATACTATGTGCCCTAGTTCTAGACATTTTATAAGTAGTATCTAATTTAATCCTTATAGCAATCCTCTAAATATCGTTGCTATCTCTGTCTTATAGAAGAAAAGTTGAGGAGAGTCATACTTGATCAGCAATTTAAACCCAAGTTTGACTTTAGAACGTCTATTCTCTTAAACACTTGCTGATGTCAGGTAGTGAGGAAACATCAGTCTGGCTGTTTTTATGAGATTAGAGCTGCATATGATATGAAGCTGATTGTTGGACATTGGATATTAGTAATAGAATTAAATTGAATGGCTAGGGAACAAAACTAGAATTCTAAGTTGTGATTAGAATGAACTGGATATGCAATTATAAACAATCAAACCTTGGTAAACCTGTCAACACATGTTGGAAGCACATGTTCTAATCACATCTAAACATGAAGAAGCTCTCATATTCACAGCAGCTATTTCAAGTGAAAGAACTCCAGAGGAACTCACCAAAAGTATGTAATAACTGATGAAATTAGTTTTCTACTTCCCAGGCAATATTATAATAAATACAAATCAAAATGTTGTCTTTAGGCTCAGTGCCTGTGGCTCAACGGGTTAAGGCGCCAGCCACGTACACCTGAGCTGGTGGGTTCGAATCCAGCCGGGGCCCGCCAAACAACAATGACGGCTGCAACCAAAAAATGGCCGGGTGTTGTGGAGGGTGCCTGTAGTCCCAGCTACTTGGGAGGCGGAGGCAGGAGACTCGCTTGAACCCAGGAATTGGAGGTTGCTGTGAGCTGAGATGCCACGGCACCCTATCCAGGGTGACAGCTTGAGGCTCTGTCTCAAAAAAACAAAACAAAACAAAAAACAAAATGTTGTCTTTAAATTTACAGTATTAGCATGAAGATATTGGATAGATTTAAACAAACAAACAAAAAAAGAATGCTTTGAAAAAGAAAAACAGCCATATAGTTCAAGTTCTAAAAAAAAAAAAATATCTGTCAATGGACAATTCCGGATGTAATAGTCTTAACATAAGGGTCAACTGTAAAGAAATTTAGGAAGCTGGTTATAAAATTAAATGCATTACAAACATGAATTCAATATTTTCTAACACCAGTTACATGAGTATAAATCCATATACAATCTGATTTATTATAAAATCATGTAGTATGACACCAATAAAACCATTCTATATCAAAAGGGACAAACCCTAGTACTTCCCCCATATGCCATGTGTTGGAGGCATTTTCATGCACCTGATGTGGGTGGGATTTCATCACTAAAATAGAGTATTCATGGACAGAAAGTCATGATCGATGCAATTTATCTATAAATTCGAAACTTTTTGTATACATGTTTCTGGTGTTAATTAGGATAACTAAGCCAAAACAAAAATACTACACAAAAGTCGAAAAGGATTGTAACTTTTGAAATTCACAAAGGGTGACTCACCTGGGAAATTCAGAGAAGAGTTCACCACAATGGTAAATACTTGATGTAATTATTGAAGGAAAGCTTGCCAGACAGGCAAACTTAGGGAAATAGGAGAGGGGACATTCCGTGCTAGATATCATATAACCCAGTCGTGCTGACCCAGTTGAGTGCAGTTTCAGGCACTATTGCACATAGTATGTACTCAAGAAATTGTTAGCTCTTCTTATTGAAAAAATATGTACCGAAATGCTCTGATCAGTGTCATTAGCATCATGAAGTTTTACCCAACCACAGAACCCACTGGTTGTGATAAAACAAAATAAGAACATTGACTGTTTTGCAGAGATTATGTGCTCCCAACATGCATTGACAGGTTTATCAAGGTTTGCTTGTTTATAATTGCAGGAGGGGCAGTTTTATTATGTCATATAGAAATGTATCACCTTATATGAGCAAATGTCAAATGTTAATAGATGGTTAAAATTTTGGCAATACCCATTAGTTCCATTTATCTTCATGGGAAACACAAATGCATGAATTTACACTGGAGTTTAACATAACAACGTATTTGCTATGGATGTAAAAAGTAATATCTTTATGTATGCAGAAAAGTAACATAATTATACTAAGTAACTTAATTATACTAAGTAGACTAGGGTGGCGCCTGTGGCTCAGTGAATAGGGCGCAGGCCTCATATACCGAGGGTGGTGGGTTCGAACCCAGCCCTGGCCAAATTGCAACAAAAAGTAGCTGGGCGTTGTGGTGGGCGCCTGTAGTTCCAGCTACTTGGGAGGCTGAGGCAAGAGACTTGCCTGAGCCCAAGAGCTGGAGGTTGCTGGGATCTGTGATGCCACAGCACTTTACTGAGAGCAATCGAGTCAGACTCTGTCTCAAACCACCCCCACCCCCGCAAACTAAGCAGACTATGATAATAAAAATAGGAATGCATGGGACAATAGTAAAATGCTAAGAAAATGTTTAAAATCTGCCAATATTGAACAGTACTACTCCATACTAAGTTTTACTACCATATCTGACATGGTCTGGATAGGAATTTCAGCCTCTCAAATATTCATTTTATCATAAAAAGGCAAAATCAAATTGCTTACTTTTCTATCGAAGGTGACTTTCTTTTCTTTTACCATTTTTCAAAATGTTATGAATCCTATTTTTAACAGGATTTTAATGTTGATTAATTTTATATTTTTGCTATTATTCCTCCAGCTTCATGTTTGAAGAATCTTATTGAAATCAGGAAAGGAGAGTATTTTCAGTTGTGGAAGGATTATTTAAAGTGTTAACCCCCAGAGATTAAAACTATTGTCATTTTTCTTTCTCCCAGTCTCCTGCTCTTTGGGGACTGTTTCTCTTTTAATTTATTGCTCTGTGTTCTGAAAAGTGGAGTGAGAGTACAAACTATGGTTTTAAAAATGTTTTAAATGTAACTTATGGTAAATTAGTAATACTTCTTGAAAAACCCTGCTATGAACTCTCCCATGGTGCTTCCTTTGGGGGAAGATAACTCAGTTGTGTTGATTTAAAGGTTCTGTCTAGTTCTTTTAAACATTCCTTTGATGTTGTATTGCTCAGCTTGTAATAGACTGTTATTGCCCTATATTGAGTTTGCAGAGTGAAGGTAAATCTTTTGTGATATGATTGTGCTACTGCAAACTCAATATTGTTCACAGAGCCTTTATAACTCTCAGTCACATTGCAGTAAAGGAGCACATATTTTCATTTTTACCTTTTTAGATTTTTATTCTTTGTTCTGAAACTGAAAGTAAGTGTGCTTATATATACCCTCTACATGCCTGTTCTCAGAAGGTAACTCATAAGCAAAGAGAACGTTGTCAGATGGGGTTTATGCTTGTTTTTTGAAATAGTTGATTTTGTTGAAAATCTTTTTCATTATGTTCTATTAGATATTCTACTATGTTATTGAAAAAACAACACTATGGGGAAAATCCCAACTTAAATATCTACCCAAGTTCTAGTTTGAACTATTTTCTAGGAGAATGTAACACTATTACAGAGACTTGGAGAATAGCCCAAGGAGCTCTTTCCTACTTTCAAATTCAGATAAATGGGAAATGTTTCCCCTGGTGGCCAATCACACAGATAAGACCTAGATGATCAGAAATAATAACATAGATAATTGGCCTGGTTGATGGGAAGTGGAAATGTTATGTAATGGCTTATACTATTATTTGCTTCCTTTGTTAAATTTCTTAAAAAAAAAGTCTAATATTTTTCACCGAGGCAGCACCCTACTCATAGTTTAAAACTGCTTGCAAAGCAAGATAGTGCTAATGCTACTTTTCAGGCATTCTTGGCATGTATCCTGTTATTATTTTTTTCCTGTCATCTTACAGGGTGTGATGGCAGCTTTGGAGCACTTATTCGTTGATAAGAAATTCTGAGATAACAAAAAAAATTTCTACAAATGTAAGGAGATATTTTACATGTAACAGTAAACCAGATTTTAAGTAACTATGCTTTTGATATATTATTCTTCCAAGATTGTTAATAATTATTATTTTGGGAAAGTCAGCACTTCTTGTGCTACAAAATTTTTTTTTTCTTTTTTCTCCAGCTAGTAAAAATAAACAAAATTAGCAGTCTTCAGTCTTCAGAGATGGAAAAATGTTAGTTATGTTGGTGAATGTCTGTCGTATTTGCATGTCTAATTTACCTTCTTCCCATTTTTCCTCTTATTGTCATTTCCTGTTGTCGCTCTAGGTCTCTTGCAAATGAGTTTTAAGAGCTCCACAGTGATTTATGAAGGAAATCAAAGACATAATTTACTGGACAAGGATTTCTAAGGTATTGCTTAATATGCAAAATTTTAAAAGGCAAATATATACATACTAGTCCTTGAGAATGAGGCTCATGCTTGAGCCTGGAATGCCGTGCTTGGATGGAGTCTTTGAGGGCATCTAACCCAGAGTTTGTAAATGGGTGGCTACACATGGGCTGTCGATGTATTTTATTTCATCTATACAATGTTTTAGTTTTTGTTTATTTTTAAATTAGGTACTAACATTTAAAAATTGAAGTTTTACCCGAGAATATGGATTTCTTTCTTTAGAACAATCGGAAGCTCTAAAAACAAGGTGCCAGTGTTTTCACAAAGGATGTCTTCTCAGACAGGTGTGCATGCTTTTGTTGGCCACAGACCTCTCGTGGGCTGCTTCATTCCTCTCCCTTACTGTAGGCTTCTGCAAACTCAGAAGACCTGTTTCTAGTCTAATTTTAGCAAATTCTTCAACCTCTTCACTTTGTTCAGTGTGGCATCCTATCTTGGCATGCCCTTCACTTCAGTTCCAGCTGTCAAAATCCTTACACCTCAAGCAGCATTTCCACCTCACAGCTTTTTTTTTTCGGTTCCTGATCAACTCACAGGAATCTCTGCTGCTCTAATTCTTCTTCCTCCTCTTATTAGTTGCACACAATCTGCCTTGAGTTACATTAATTGTGTCTTCGTCTTGCTTTCCAACAGTAGTGAATACTTTGGATCCCATCCAGCAACTTCTAGCACAATGCATTGTGCCTACTAAGTTCTCAAAACATGTCGGTGGCCTCAAATTTAAATAAACTAACTTTGCCTTAGTCACAAAGAATCCTGGAGGGTTTAACCCCTAGTCTAAGTCCTTCTATTTTAAAGTAAGCTCTTTGCCCTAATTTAAAATGTTCTGCCAAACATTATGTTCTTTATTAATAAAAAATGAGAAAGTCCCTCACCCTGTCCTTGGCACTCTGAGGCTTCTATTAATACGATCTAAAATGCATCCTGTATCCATGCTATGACATTTCTGCCTTAGGTACTCGGAGCTTGACATAAGTTTGGTAATTACTTGGGATACATTTGTGAATCTGGGCTTCTGAGCTAATAATTATTTACCATCTCTCTTATTTTATTTATATTCTTCTATTTCTGCCTTTGTAGTTATTGGTTCACTTATTTAGGAAATAAAATTCACAGAGGTATTGTGAGAACCGAATGAAATATAAGTAAAGCTACTAGTATGATGCTGGCTCACAATAACTTTATTGTATATTGTTCTGTGTGTTTGATTTTAAACCACCTTTATCTCCTTTTACCCTCTCCTTCTTTTTTTGGAAGGAGGATAATTACATATGATGGGAAGGTCATCATAAGAGATAAAGAAAGGAGCCAAGCATGGTGACTCACACATGTAATCCTAGCACTCTGATAGGCCAAGGTAGGAGGATTGCTTGAGCCCCCAAGTTTGAGGTTGCAGTGAGCTATGATGCCATTGCACTCTAGCCTGGGAGACAGAGAGAGACTCTGACTAAAAATAATTTAAAAAGATAAAGAAAGGCAATTCTTGCTATTAGTTGTATAAAAGACAGGGATAAATCTTGAGTGATGAATCCACAGTGTGTGTATATATAAGAAAAAATGTAATTTAGTGTATGATTTTTATCTAAGGGATTAAAATTTAAACCCTCAATCCAAGTGGGATTATAATTGTCATTCCCCTCAATAATTGTCAGATGAGCTGTTAGAACCCTCTTGTGGTTCATACGCATGATAATTGGATGTTCATGTGCCTATATGAGATATGTCTCCCTCAAACCTTTTTACCAGACATGGACAAATACCCAGCTGATGTGGAAGAAAGAAACAGAGCTGTTAAAATAGCTTAAAACTCTTTGACCAATACCAGTAGAAAAGAATTTGTTTCCATCCTGCTTCCTACTTATGTATTATCTTTTGTCAATGGCAATTTAGCATCATTCCCCTGGCCTTCTATCTTCACCTTTATATGGGGGTGTTAGGATGCTCTGGAACTGAGTTCCCCAAATGCCTGCCAGCCATACCCTGGATAAAATTCTTCTAGAAGATGTCCTCACATGAAGACATGCAAGGTGGAAGAGAATTAGAAGCTAAGGTTTTCTTTCTCTCGCAGCAGCAGGCAGGGAGGTGGGTTTCTGTAGATATGAAGTTTTGCTCCAGCCTCTGAGCCATTTTTCTATGAATTATATGACTTGTCTAATTGCAATAACTAGAGCAATTTCTATTTTCCTAGCTATTTCCTGATGGATGGAAGTGTTCTTAATACAGTTTGAGAAGAAAATAGCCAGCAGGATACCAGTCAGTAAATGTACTATGACTTTGACATGATCAAACACTTAAAAATGGAGATACATCAATTACAACACGGTATGAGTGAAAATCTCCAGAATAGAAAGAGTGTATCTTCTCCACAAAGAAGAAAACATTGCTTTTTTTCCTCTAGGAGAAAGGAAAAGATATCACAGGTTTTCATTTGGTCACTTATAAAAAGAACGTGTTTCTGGCTGGGTGCGCTAGCTCATGCCTGTAATCCCAGCACTCTGGGAGGCTGAGACAGGTGGATTGCTTGAGGTCAGGAGTTCAAGACCAGCCTGAGTAAGAGCAAGAACAAGACCCCGTCTCTAAAATATAGCCATGGGTTGTGGCAGATGCCAAAGTAATACCCTGTCTCAAAAAAAAACCCAATCCTTTCTTTCCCCCCAAAGCCCCAAGAAAATGTTTTAGAAAAATAACCTAAGTTATGTTTAACTGACAAAAATATTCATGATAAAAATATTTTCAAATATTTAAAAGGTACAATGAAAACCATAAACATTTCTTATCCTCAACCTAAATTCAACAATTAGCAAAGTGTCCTGTACCTCATAGGTATTTAGTAAATATTTACTGATTTAGACAAGAAGCAAAAGGAAAAAGTGTCTTGCTTCTTTTCCAAGAAAGTGCACAATTGGCTGTAACTGGACAGTGAAATATTATGCACATGGACAATATTCATTATGTGAAATAATTTAAAAGATGTTTATTATTTGGCTTTGTGGAGCATAATCAATATACTGAGCACTATGATAAATTGAGAATTGGCCTTGGTTCCTGCTCAGTGGGTATGAAAAACGGCATTTTAGGATTTTCTTTTGTTTTAGTTTCTTTAGTTTGAAATTCCATGAAATTGCTACCGCAAACTTATTTTAATCAGCCTGAAATACAATAAGTAAATTTAGTACGTCTGAGTCAGAGCTGTGTAGTGTGGAATGCTGGTATATCTAGGTCTGCTATTGTGACTTGGAGGATTAGTGATACTCCCAGGAGCCCAGTCCTCAAAATCGCCTCCGGTCTGTAAGACAGAGCTGCCTTGATTGGAATTCACAGTACTTCGTCTATGGGAAGATGTTCAGTTCCAGCCAACTGTGCGCTTTCTTTCTGCTGTACTTCCAGCTGTGCAGGATTCTTGTCGCCTGCTAGATTTCTTTGACTTCCCTCTTCTGGCAGGGAATGTATGCAGGTTGACTTTGAGCCCGTGAAAGGTCTTTTGTGAGACGCTGCTTTGGCCTGATTCACATGATCTGCCAGCCATTTCACCTTACTTTTTAAGCAACATTTTTCTTTTATTTATTTATGTTTTATTTGATTGAGACAGAGTTTCACTTTGTCACCCCTTGGTAAAGTGCCATGGCATCATACCTCATAGCAACCTCCAACTCTTGGACTTAAGCGATTCTCTTGCCTCAGCCTCCCTAGCAGCTGGGACTACAGGTGCCCGCCACAACCCCTGGCTTTTTTTGTTGTTGTTGTTTGTTTGTTTATTACGCCCTGGCCAGGTTCGAACCCACCAGCCCTGGAGCATGTGGCCGGCGCCCTAACAATTGAGCTACAAGAGCCCCAAACAACATTTTTCAAAAGATAAACTTAAAAGTTAATATATTCTATAATATAGAATAGTAAAAAGAAGTTTTTTTTAAAACAAGCATCAACTGATAATTTATAATAAACCTATTTGGAAGTATAGCGATAGCCATTAGTAAATTGAGCTACTTTATAAATATTTGGGACAACCGGGATCATTTTATTTTGGAGCAAATTGGCACTGGGCATAAAATCTTTTTCTTTTCCCTTCATACATGTTACATCATATTGAAAACTTAGCACATAGAACTAAATGCAGAACAAAATCTTTAAGTACCTTAATGTAACTAAATAAGGAATTTGGAAAATGAAATTTGATTAAAAAAACCTCAGAAAACTTAAATTATTACAACTAGTATTTCCTCCCATTTTCAGAAAACCACAAAGTATTAGTTTATAATAAAATTTCATATTGAGCAAAACATAAAATATAAATAAAATATGGAAAACTAATTAAAATATTATGCTCCTTTAAGTAGTGCTCTACCCTATCCTATCCCTTAAGAAAAAAGAAATCAGAAAATCCAAGCTTAAGTGGTCATATTTAATTATAATTAAGTCCTAAAATATTGAATAATCATGAAAAATAAAAGTATGAGCACATAGAAAAATAAAAAGCAAACAAAGAAAATCAGGAGTAAATACAATCTATAAAAAAAGTCTTATGATAAAGAGAAAATTCCAAAATATAAGTAAAAGTTAATTCTCTATGTCTCTGAGAGAAAATCAGTAATGAAGCGTAGCTGGATGTCGTGGTTTATGCCTGTAAGCCTAGCACTCTGGGAGGCTGAGAAGGGAGGATGACTGAGGCCAGGAGCTAGGGACTGGACCCAGCAAGAGCAAGACCCTTGGCTCTAGTAAAAATAGAAAACTTAGCTGAGCATCTTGTCGTTTACTGTAGTCTCAGCCACCTGGGATACTGAAGCAGGAGGATAGTTTGAGCCAAGTAGTTTGAGGGTGTAGTAAGCTATGATGATGCCACTGCACTCTAGCTCAGGAGACAGAGTCTTACTCTGTCTCATAAAAAAAAAGAAAAGAAAAGAAAGAAAAGAGGCTCTGAACCTGTACTAAGTGGCTAGAGCTCTAGCCACATACCCCAGCGCTGTTCCAACCCAGCCCAGGCCTGCTAAACAACAATGACAACTACAACACACACACAAAAATAGCTGGGCATTGTGGTGAGTGCCTATAGTCCCAGCTACTTGGGAGGCTGAGGCAAGAGAATTGCTTAAGCCCAAGAGTTTGAGGTTTCTGTAAGCTGTGATGCCATCCATGGCACTCTACCAAGGGCAACAAATTGAGACTCTGGCTCAAAAATAAATGGATTAATTAACTTATTTAAAAAAAAAGAAAGAATGAAAGGAAAGAAGAGAAACCTGACAAATGGTTAGTTTCATTAAATAGAGCCAAGTACCAGAATTTAGGGAAGTTGAATTAATGCATTGCTACATTGTCACATGTAATTTTGTGATGCACAAGACCCTCTGTTATGAACTTCAAAGAAGCCTCAAATGAATGAAAAGGACATTGTGGTTAAGATGTTTACAGTTTAATTTAAAATAAAAAACATATTCATGGCTCAGTACCTGTGGCTCAATGGGCTAAGGTACCAGCCATGTACACCTGAGCTGGTGGGTTCGAATCTAGCCCAGACCTGCCAAACAACAATGACAGCTGCAACCAAAAAAAAAGGGCCGGGCATTGTGGTGGGCGCCTGTAGTCCCAGCTACTTGGGAGGCAGAGGCAAGAGACTCGCTTGAGCCCAGGAATTGGAGGTTGCTGTGAGCTGTGATGCCACAGCACTCTATCCAGGGTGACAGCTTGAGGCTCTGTCTC
>CAUYON010050114.1:0-31760 GCA_963573935.1 Arctocebus calabarensis
AAATGTAGAATATCAATGTCTTCATATAGTGATTAAGAAAATGCCATGAAGGCTATGTTTAACAGTTTGATGAAAATATTTCAGATTGTATATGAAGTCAGCACATTGTGCTCCATGATTGCACTAATGTACACATTTATGATGTAATAAAATTATTAAAAAAAACGGAGCTGGGAATTCCATGGACAACCCAAGAGCTATTTTTCTACATGGGAATGTTTCCAAAGGGCTGGAAGCTCAGGGAAAGTGTGCAGTTTGGGAAAGGGCTAGGACCCTAAACGTGTCCCCCCACCACCACTGGGAAATGCAAATCTCTCCTGAGGCTAATGTGTGAAGTATAAATCAAAGCATAGATGTGTTTGTCTTACCTGTTTGAGCGTGCATGTGGTCTGTGTGAGTGAGTATGCATGTTGTTTGTGTGAGTACACACGGTTTGTGTGTGTGAATGAGCATGTGGTTTGTGTGTGTGTGTGTGTGTGTGTGTGAGTTTGCGCATGCCTGCCTGTGCTCTGTGTTGGAGTAAGAGGCATCATGGTAAGAGAACTACCCCACAAGAAGCCCTTCCCCTATTTTCTTTCCAGAACAGGTTTCTCAAATGCTACATTTTTGACATTAGGGACTAGAACGTTCTTAGTTGTGGGGACTTCCTTGTGCACTTCAGGATGTTAAGCAACATCCCTGGCTTCTCCCTACTAGAAACCAGCTGCACCTCCCACCCAACCCTGACTATGGAATGTGCCTCCAGACATTGCCAAAAAGGCCCTGAGGTGGGATGATTCTCTCTCTTGTTGAAAACCACTGCTCCAGAATGTCAGGAAAAAAGTGTACTCGATAGTAGTGTCTGAGACGCTCTTTGAAGCAGCTGGGGATCCCTACTTTGTGCATTTTCATTAAAACACATGCATCTTTATATTGATGTGAACCTTATGAAAGGGCAAAGCTGTGCCGCAAGCATCTCGGGGTGATAAGAAGCTCTCCAATGGTCTGACGTCTGTATCCCCTGTCTTCTTTCTGGTTCTTGGACAGGCCACTTCTCACACATTCTTCTCCACTAATCCTTCCCATCCTGATGCCAGCACACCTGTTTCCCAAAGTCATCCCAGCTCATTGGCAACTCAGCTGTCCTTGAACTTTTCTAAGTTCCATGCAGGCAGTAGGCAGATTCTGCACCAACTAAGCCTTCAGACCCTCAGCGACTATGACAGTTCTCCCACATTAAGTGTTCAGTCAATATCTCTGAATAAGTAACTAGCCAAGACTTCTCAGGCAAAAAAAAATCCGAATAAACAAAAAAACCCAAACTTGTGAATAAGTACAGTTTTAATAAATAATTTTTAAATAAACAAATGCTTTTACAGTTTATTTAGGTTATGTGTTTGTTCCGAGTGGTCTCTTTTAAGGAACATACATTTTTATCTTACCATACCAGCTGTCGACTTCTCAGCAGTAAGAAGTTTGGCCAAGTGCTTCCAGAATCCCTAGGACAAAGGCTCTCAGCTTAAGCTGTGCAAGACTTAAAAATCCCAATTCCCAGGCAGCACTGCCCTAGACCAAATAAACATAATTTCTGGGGTTCAAATCCAGGTATCCTAGTATTTCAAAAAGTCTCCCATGTGATTCTGTCATGCAGCCAGTGCTGAGATCCCAGTCCTCACAGGTCTGCAAATGAATCCTCAGAATCTATTTGAAAAAGCTGAGTGAATCTTAAATGGACTGGGGACAAAGCTGCCCATGTTAACTAAAAATAGCAAGGTTCTCAGCCAGGTGGCTTTACCGCATCTCAGTATGACCACACCAGCCACTATGGATCAGAAGGTCTGGTTGACTTTGACTAATCAAAATGAAAAAATTAATGAATATCGAATAAATAGTTTCTGCTCAGGAAACAAAATTTTGTAAACACCAGTCCTTGTGGGACTGATAAATTATCTTAGAGTTGTCTTTTATTTTTTAAATTGCCCAGCAGAGGGAAAGAACTGAGTGACACTTGCTGATGAACGATTTGATTTGGTGGAGAATTATTATTAATATATGGGTTTCTGTCACTGTGTTGTTTTTAAGCTGAGTGAAAAGTACACAAATTTTCCTTTCTGGAACAAAAGGAATTAAAAAAAAAAGCCTTGACAGTGAGCATGTGACTATTTTTTTCACATAAAACACAGCCTGGTCTTCCTGCAGGGATCATAGAACTATAATCTGTGCAGCAGCTACCAGGATTCAAAGGAGAAGTGAGAAAAATCTTATAATGGGTGGGGATTTGGTTTAAAGAATAGATCTGGGTAAATGACATCATTCCTGGGTTTGTCCACTGAATTGGATCACACACCTTGTCACACAATGACTTCTGACTCTCCTGGGGCCAGCAAAGCAGCCCTGCGGCAGGCCTTATCAGGAGGAATCAGTGTGGAAAAGTACTTTCTGAAATAAAACTAACATAAACCAGGCGTGTCATGGTCGGTTTTGCTAAATTTCAGGAATGTGGGAGGGGAGTTTACTGGGCACACAGGTTGGGACAGACTCACTTTGCTGCAAAAGAAGCACAGACTCTATCCCACTTTCTTCTTCTCTGTTAACAGACAAAAACAGAGAATTACCAGAAAATAAAATCTTCCATTTGTTTTTTAAGAAGACAAGCAGAGTAAAATAGGAGCAAAAAAACAGGGTGGTGACTGACTACCAGTCAAATAGGAACAGAAATATCACAGCATTAAAGGGACACACTGCTGTCCTGATGATCAGTTAGATCCTGTCCTACTTTTCCTATATCCTTCAATAAACCAATGAATTCAGATTCAAGAGGGCATGTTAGTACTTGCTGAAACATGGCAAGGAAATGTGTTTTCGATGCATCAAGTTTTATGCAGCTTTAAAGTTTAGAACCTTAAAGACATTGAGCCGGAAAGTACACCAAAACCCACCTCATCCTTCTTTCACAGAGGGAAAAGTTGAAGACGGAGGAAGTTAAATGATTGATCTAAGGTCACAAAACTATTTTGGTAAAGGGCCGAATCCCATATTTTCTTCTGCGGGATCCTTTCCTCCTCTTAACCCCTATCACTAAACAAAATTCATCAGAGTACATTGAATCTGCGGGAAGCAACATGTTCTTATTCTCAGCAATGTGTTTTAAAACAGGAAGAAATGTCAGTTTCTTTGAATGGAGAGCCATTCTTGCATTTAAATGATCATGTCTACGATTGATAGTTTCACTCATTAAATTAGTGTTCTGTGCTTGTCTTTCCCATAAACAATTCTGCTTCCTTCATATGGGTGTTTGTAGCAGAATAGACAACACCATAATGAAGTGTCTGGTCTTGAGACTCCACCGACAATGATGTGAGCAAGGCCAGAAGTCCAGGTGCCCGTTCTCGTCACTCTGCTAGTGGCCTCAGCCATCTAAAGTCCCCAGAAGCTTCCCTATCCCATCAAGAGAAGATGCAGAGGTCTGGCTTAGGGAGGTGTGCACACACTGAGGAGTCAGCGGGGAACAAGCCAGCTGCAGTACAGTGGCATAACAACTGCCATCAAATGACACACTGCCCCTGGAGCCACTGGACAAGTCCCTAAAGATATACTTTCTCCCTCCTCCCTGTTCCCTTCTGTCAGGGGAAGCAGTCAGAAAGGCCTCTCCTTCTCTCAGCCCCCCAAAAGCAACTCCATTTCTCTCCAGCTGATATCAGACCTGACTTTCCCAGGAGCTAGCTAGAAATTAAGATTCTACACTTCTGTGGATTAACTTTTTTCAATAGTTTAAGGGTTTTTTCCACTCAGCATCATCTAGGAAATTACTCTGTGGGGCCACATTTTATCTTTGACCTCTAAAGCATAGCAGTATTCTTCCCTTGAAAAAAGAAGAGGAGAAGGAGGAATAAGAATAAGAATAAGAATTCCCAATAAACTAATGTATACAAGTCCAAATAAGTAAAACACAGATCAGAAGCTCTTTATTTAAGTTATAAGACATCTTTTGTTTCTCTTTTCTTTCTTTTCTTAGAGAGCAATTTTCCTTTAAATGACCAACTTCTAAGGCACTAGAATTTTTTTTTATATTTTTTTAAGAATTGACTTCCCAAAACACTCCTTGTCTACATATCTTTGCATAATGTGAGGGGTGCCTGCCCAGTTTTTCTGCCATAATCGTCCTCTCAGTTTTGTATTTAGTCGGGGCTTCTGGGGCATCTTTCTGTTCCATCTTCAACTCAGCGGCAGTTTTCTGAGACAGAAAATGTTTCCTGTGTGTGGAGACTCTGAAAGCACCTCAGGATGACAGGTGCTATATAAATGAAATATCCTTCCAATTACTGCCACCGCACAATATTAAATTAAGCTATATCACCATAAGTAAGGAAACAAGCTTGTCTACACAGTAGCACCCTTTCTCATCCTGGTTCTCTTCTTGCTCACCTCCTCATAAATAAAATGATTCTTAAAGAGAGAAGTCTAAATTATCTCTGAAAGCATGATTGTCTCCTGCATGTGACTACACACCCTCAGAATTAAACTGACAGGACATCGAAGTCTGTAAACTGATTCACAGGTAACAGCTCAAAGTGTTCTCTCTTCTTGGTACCCAGAGCACCTTCCGTCTGCTCTGCTAGAAGGTGAATTTGAGAGAAGGATCAGAAAGTGAAAGCAACTGACAGCCTGATAGGAGCATCTCACCATGACAGCTGATGGAGACAATCACATTTCCCCCCCGACAAGCAAAATTGCTTCAGTAAATCAAATGAAAGTCAATACAACCCCTCCTTCCCCAAGTCCCATGTGGCTCTTCACTCCCAGGCCACTGAACTTGTTCTTTGGGGAGACAGGAAAGAAGCAAGGCTCACATATTCAGGGAATGCCTAACTGATACCAAAAATGTTTCCTTTCTGTTAGGTGTAGCTGCTCTATGCCAAAAGGAGCAGATGTCTTCCAGAGAGATTGAAGTGCATAATCTGTCCCCTATGGGTCCAACACAGAATCTTTCTCTCTTGCCTGTTTCCCTTGATATTAAGGCACATTTGTCCAAAAGTAAGATCCAAACAGCACATCTCCCCTTTGCTTTGGCCAGTGACTTCTGTTTATGGCCACAGAATAGTACAAAATAGTGCCATGATCAAGTAGTATGGAAAAAGATATAATTCTAAGGAAGAAAATATAAAGAATCTATAAGAGTTTGCATGTTTCGATGTGCTAGAGCATAGGTCTAAACCAGAAATGATGTCAATATTAACACCCAAAGCCTGGGATGTGTATGTTCCTTCTGTGAGTCAATAGCACATACACAGTGAAATTCCAGGACATCAACTCCTTCTCTTTCAAAAATTTTGAAAAGGTACCAACTGAAAACAATGAGAACATTGCATTTTCAAGAAATAAAGGAAAGGTACTGTCATGGACTACAAGTTGACATGAAGATAGGAAATAAAGGGTGGGACAAATGGGTATATCTCTGCCTGTTTCATCAATAGCTTCTCTGAAAAACCAATACTGTGACTGGTAGAAGGAATCTAGAGCAGTGGTCCCCAACCTTTTTTGGCATCAAACTAGGAACCAATTTCATGGAAGACAATTTTTCATGGAAAGTGAATGGAGGTGGGGGCTGGTTTCAGGATGATTCAAGTGCCTTATTTTAGTGTGTTCTTTATTTCTGTTATTAATATACTATAATATTATATATATGAAATAATTATACTCATATATATGTAATATTACAGTGTAATAATACATGATATGTAATGACTCACCATAATATAGAATCAGTGGGAGGCCTAAGCTTATTTTCCTATAACTAGATGTCACCACCTTTAGTTCCATCTCAGATCATCAGGTATTAGTTTCTCATAAGGAGTGCACAGTCTAGCTCTCTTGCATGTATGAGTTTGCAGTAGGGTTTACATTCCTAGAGAATCTAATGTCATTGTTGGTCTAACGGTAGAGCTCAGGTGGTGATGTGAGCAGTGGGGCTGTAAAACAAACACACATGAAGCTTTGCTTGCCAGCCCTCCACCGACCCTGCTGTGTAGCCTGGTTCCTAATAGGCCAGGGACCAGTACCAGACCAAGGAATAGGAGTTGGGGACCGTAAATCAAGAAAAAGAAGCACCCCATGAAACACAGAAAGTCATATATGGAAACAGGGGATTGAATAAGAAAAGAGAAAGAACCAAAAAAGAGTTTACCTTGCATCAATATAAATAACATTTTGATTTAGGGTAGAGGGTCATTAGAGTACTCTTAAAGGACAATGACACCATCCTTTCACCTACAAGCAGCTCACACTGACAAAATACAAAGCAGCAAAACTGTGGCATGTCGTGAAAGACGGAAGGGAAAAGCTAGAGCTGATCTGTCCTTTTATGAAATCCTCCTTAGCCCTAACCTGAAGTGCCATGTGCTGTTGCGCAAGTTACGTGTATATCTCAATAAAGAGGTAACAAAGAGGAAGAAACAAAACTCAAATCAACGGGGAGACAGGAAAATGATCTTAAAAATGACAAGTGAATAACATTTGCTCTCTAATGGGGAGACAAAGGCTGATAAGTCTAGAGACCGCAAAGTCAATAAACAGCTATATTCACTAGCACTCAAAAAAATCTGTCCCAGAGGAAATCTCCTTAATGCTCAAAAAGAAACCATAGAGCAAATGAAATGCAATTTGATTCATATAGCAGTAAATAAACCATACAATTAAGAGGTAATCCAGGTGATATCCACTGCCTGATCCTCACCAAAAAGTTCCAATAACTGACAGATTCGTATGGGTGATTGAGAGAAGCCAGGCCACAGAGAAAAGAGCTGCAATGTAATGTCTGGGCTGATTCTAGAGGTAGTAGCCATGTCCCCCAGGAACTTCAGGGCATGGCCTAAAGTTTTACAGTCCCTTTTGGCCTCTGTCAGAGAGAAAAATCTCTGCAGTTTGACCAAGAACCTAACCCACATGTCACAGCCTGCGTTCTCTAGTGAGTGTGTGTGCACAGCACTGTGTCTGTGTGTTCAAATCCAAACGTCATCAATAAAAATTACTGAAAGTGTTCCTAAAATGAGCTTTCTTTAAAAATGAGTCAAACAAATATGGGATGATTAATGTCAAATATACAAAGTATTTAGATTATAAAGTTCTATTATTATAAACTGAATGGTGTAAGCCTCAGGGATTTCCTCATTTCCATTAAGAAATGCATTCAGTTTCACACAAATGTCTCAGGGCCAGTCCAGACCGTATCAGTAGTCATTAGGAATTCCCAGGTATAAACGTGCATAAATTTTGGCAGTGTAATATCAAGGGAAAAGAACAACAAGCTAGGAGTTGAGAGATTGAATTCTAGTTCTAGTCTAATCCTTCGTTGACTATGTGATCTTGAGCAAGTTGTTAAATTTCTCATAAGATGTTTATTTCAGTCAACAAATATTAAGTTCTTACTATGAGCAAAGCACTGTTCTGGGTGTTTGATATATAATGTGGAGCAGGAAAAACAGCTTTACTGGAGCTTAAATTCCAGCGTGGGGAGACAGGCAAGGAGAACATAGCCAGATAAACAATATTCACAACTGAGATGATGATAAATACCATGAAGGACATAAAACAGGTCAGTGTGACAGAGAATGATGGGACCTGGGGACCTTAACTGAGAGAATTTGCAAAGATCATCATATGTAAGCCAAACCCTAGTGACCTGAAGGGGCAGGTCACATGCAAGGCCCCTGGGGAGGCACTGGGCAAGGCCTGTTTAACACATTAACTGCTGTATGAGTTGTATTTAACTCACACTAGTTTTAGGCCCAGGGCCTCGTTGAGTATATATAACTCACATATCTCTTGACCTAATAAAGCACCATGGCCCCTTGGGCAAAAAAAATTTTTTCTAGTGTGACAGTCAATGTGTTAAGGAACAAAAAAATAAATAGAGCCAGAAGTCATAAAAACCATTCATTGGCCAACCATTCTAAAGAACTCTGTAAGGATGAATACAAAGAGATGGAAATATCCTTTAAAAAAATGTAAAGCACTCAACAAAATCAAACGAATTATTAGAACCAGCAAGTTTTGTGACCTTGGATGTGTTATTTCAACTCTTCCAGGCCTTATGTTCTGCATTTAAAATTAAATGGTAATAAAAATACCTTCCACACCTAGATTATAGGATTGCTGAAAGGATCAAATATGATGATGCATATAAAGCAAAAAACGTTTGTTTTGTACATAGCTTCTCTTTAGGCCTCTGACTGTACACTGCTGCTTACACTTTTCCATGTTGCAAAGTTACCATTACCTAGGATAGGCCTTCGGGGTATCTTTCTACTTTGTGAGTTAAAGAAATTACATCTGAGGAGCTCCAAGAACACTTAATCATTTATGAAATTTGCATCATAAATATACTTCTCACAGACATCTTTCCTTTTCTTGTGATTTCTCATAGTGGGCAAAGCAACCCTAAATTACACTGGAAATACCTCTTTCTAGATGAGGACCCAGGACGAAGAGTCTGCTAAAGATAAGCCCTAGCTCCTGGAACAAACCTCTGAACTTTCAGCTATGATAGTGTGTTTTCGGTCCCCAAATGTACAGACTAATTATTATCCGTCCAGCATAACATGCAAAATACCTTATAGTTGCTGAGTTTCTCCAAGTTTATGGAGCAATTTCAGATGCATTCTTTTATTAGATCCCTTGAACAACCCTGAGGACAGTGAAAACAGAGATGAAGAAAGCAAATTTATATATATAATAAAGACTTTCGTAGTTAGGCAATGAGTCTAAAATCCCAGAGATCTAGAAGTTCTAACGCTAAGTCTAGCAACCTTTGAAGTTTACTAAACCCCTACTTGGTGAGGATGTCATCAAGATCAAATGGGGTCATGGGTACAAACACTGTTAAGACTTCCCAGATGTAAGCTATCATTATCACAAGGACAAGGTAGCCTGGACATGCTACCTTTCTCTGTCTGCTCTTATTCCCTGATGGCTTAGTGGTGTAAACCCATCTAGAATGTGAACTGCTGGAAGGTGAAGACCAACCTAGGATGTGTCTGCCTCCCCCAGGACACCTGGGAAAGCACACAGTAGGCCTCTATCAATCCTTGTTGATTGATTGGCTGAATTTAGCCTGAAAGATTATCTAGCTGGGTCCATGGGAACCACCTCAGTTTTTTAAAGAAAGGAACCCCTCTCTTGGATCCCAGTAGAGGGAAAAACAACACACCCTAGGTAATTTCCACAGAGCCTGGAAACTTTACTTGATTGAGCACTCTTGACAGGGCTTTCTTTATGTTTCCTCCAGACTTTTCTTTCCTTCCTCCATGAGGTAAATAAATACTTTAAGAAGAAAGAAAGCTGTGAGCTCCTTTGTTCTGTCTGATCTACATATTGGAACTAAAAGACTATATTTTTCCAAAAAACCATTTGGCCAAGTAGTAAACACGTTTTTCTTTAATTAAAAAAAAAAAAAAAGTTTATTTTACATGTTGTGAATACCAGGAAATTCTTATCAGGATGCAAAAGTGCAGTCTTGTTTTTCTTTTACCCTTTCTCTGTCTCTTTAAAGGAGAAAAGGAAGAAAACAAATTTCTCCCTTTATAAGGAAATTCCTCTTTTCTGCCCATACCCTGCTGGAAGCAATGTGCCTTGTCTAAGTGGCTTCGAAGGTTCTGGTTGAGGTCACTCTGCATTCTTAACAGCTACTTCATTTTTCCTAATCCCCAGACCCGAAGGGAATAATGCAATACCCCAAGATAAAGTAGGCCTGGTTCTCTGTCATCCCTCTAGCAAAAGACATTTCATGACAGACTCAAAATATTGAGGGTTGCCAATAGTGAGAGTTTTGTCTATTTATATAGTATTACAGTCCCTTAAGTCATAGAATTGCAAAAACTGGTGATTAATAGGCTTTCCTTAGCCTGACTCGTTCATTTTACACTTCAAGAAACAGGGTCTCAAGAAGCCACAGCTTGACCCCGTTTGCTCGGCTTCTCTGGAGTGGCGTCAGGGTGAGAATCCAGGCTCCTAGTTCAGTTCTTTGCATTATGGTACCATCCTGTCTCACACAGTATTTGGACATCAAGTAAAAACTTAATGGGAAAATCCTTTCAAGAGGGAAGTCTAATGAGCATTTACACATTTCATTCATGCCTTTTAATTTGGCAAACATTAATTGGGCACCTTTTATGCCAGGAACCATGGTAGGCAATAGAGATACATAAATGAAAAGGATGTGGCCCTTCTATTCTGAGTGTGTGTGTATGTGTGCAGGTGGTGGGCAAAGGGGGTCTGATGAAACACAGCTTGACATTGTTGCTCTGCTGATAAGAGGCTATGTTAAAAAAAATATCATGGTGGGAGTAATGGCAAGCAGAAAATGGTGTGTTAAATCTTCCCTGTTTCTCAGAATTTTAGGTAGGTAAGCACATCCCTGCATAGTCACCTTCATTACCCTATAATCTGTTCTCCATATAGCAGCCAGAACAATCATTTAATGCAGCAACTCAGGTCAAGTCATCTCTCTGGTTAAATTTTTCTTTGATTTTCTATAGTCCATAGAAGGAGGTCTGGAGGCCATCAGGGCTGGGATGACCCCTACCATGCCCTGCACCATTCCCTTACCTATCCATTGGTCTGCTCTCTCACCTTACCTGCCCTGAGCCTGTCATATTGGCCCTGGTCCAGCACTGGAACATCTCTCGCCTTAGGGGCATTTGAACAAGCTGTTCCCTTTCTTTGGAACTCTTTTTTCACCCCACCAGATTTCTCACCACCCTGCCCAAATCCCTGTTCATCCTGGTTCAGTCCTCACGCATCTCTCTGCTTGGACACCACTTCTATAGGGACACCTTCATGACTTCCAATGCTAGGTAAGAGATCCTTTATGTGCTACCATAGTACCCTGCATCCTCTGTCATACATGCAACAGCTTTACAATATTTCTTTGTTAAGGTTTCCCTTCCCCAGGAAACTAAAACTCAATGAGGGCAACTATCATGTTTATCTTGCTCCTTATGAAAGGCTAAAGCCTAGTGCAGTGCTTGGCACACAGCCAGTTTTCCCTAACAACACACGTGGGTTGACTGGATAAATGAATGAATGAATGAATTGATGAAGGTGTGTAGAGGAACATTTCAATAAGGATTATCACAAAACTAAAGTCTTAACACTGCACTTGGGTAAATGAGGTGAAGGCTATGTTGATTAGTAGGATATGAGCACTCCAATTTGTGCAAATAATCAACACATTGAATCCCATGATGGCATAAATGTACTTTTGATCTATGTACAAATGACTTAATAAAAAATAAAATAAAATAAAATAAATAAATAAATAACAGAACTAGTTAAAAAAAAATTATGATTGGGATGAAAAAGTTCTGCTGTGGATTTAATCAGTCAGTTCTGGAAGTCAAGAACAAGTGAACACACCCTAAAATCTGAAAAAGCTAAGCTTAGATAAAAATAAACAGTTAAGATTCATGATCCTAAAAAGCGATAGAGGTACATTTAAATCTTAAGTACCCAACACATGAAAGGAACACAGAAATGATAGCTCCAAAATGGGAAAGTGAAATTCAGCAGGATAAGCCAGAGAGAGGAGTCAGGGCCCAGCTCCTTAGGGCCCAGCTATATGTCGTCTTTATTTTAAGATGGCAGAGTAGCAGATGTTGATTTTTAGTATCTTGGGACGTTGGAGCAGGCCAGAGCTTTCTGAAACACATGGCTCCTGGAGAGAGCTGGAAGAGCTGGGCTTGCCTGAGCATTTCTTGTTTCTGAACACCCAGATGATTGCACCCCTGGGTGCAATTGTGGTGGGTGGGGGCAGACAAGTTATGAGCTCCCCACCTCCCAGCAACACTCTCATCTGTAGTCCCAAAGTGTTGGTGGGAAAGTGCAGAGGGACAGTGCCTGTGTGTGTTTCAGGGCTATAATCAAAACTTTAGTAGACTATTAAGTCAAGGTGACAAAAGAAAATATAACCACAGAGAAAAATAGAAGGCAGGAAGCAGGAGGGAATGTGACTTCTGAGCTGGGTGCAGCAGAGCAGAGAAGTGAAGTGTTGGTAAAGGAAGGCAATTAAGGTGACCACAGAGGGTGAATCAGCTCATACACGGACTCCATGTATGTTGTTAGGGTTTTCCTCAAAGCCTACCTCATCACAAAGTCTTCCCACAGAGTTAGCCATGAGCAGCTTGGATAAGTAGCCTTCTCTCTCTCCCTCCCTCTGTCCTGCTCTCCCTGTAACCTTCTCCTGCCAATTGCTTGTCCCCCAGAGTAACCACTGACAGGTCATTATTGTTTAAAAGGAAAAGAAACTGCAAGACTCACCCTAGCCACAAAAGGAAACAAAGGCGTGCTAAGGCAGTTCATATATTTTAACAGTGTATGACAATTTTTATTCTGGGGTGCATAAGGTGTATTTCTTGCACTCTGGGAACCCCTCCTCCTGGTTTTGGGATTTGTGGAGAGTGCTATGCTCCATCAGAGGTGAGTATTCCCAGCTGTAAGCATTTTGTGGGGGCTCAGTACATGGCCCCCAGCCTTATAATCCCCCCCATAAGTCCAAGGCTCTTATGATGAGGATGGAGTACGTAGTATATGGTGTGTGCTGCAAGAGAACAGAAGCCTCACACATCCTCTGCCTCTCTGACAGGGCTGTGATTTTCTCCTGGTTGGAATTCTGGAAACCCAGCCTCCTCTAACCTGTATAGTGACTCTCTGTAGTCACAAAAGCATCATTATCCAGTCCTGTCTTGAGGAAGATTAAACTGCATTTAACAACCCAGAAACGGTAATGATTTCACTACAAAATCAACACATAGCGGTGGCCGGGAGGCAGCTCCAGCCAATGCTCAGTGGCCACCCAATACCTCGGGCTTCAACCAGCCATTCATCCTTCTCTTCCACCCGGCTGCCCAGCTCCAAGGCTCTGATCCTGTGACATCACTCCGCATTGCACTGGATTAAATGCTCTGAGGCTAAGTAAATAGACCTGAGCGGGGAGTTCCTATAGGGGATGCTGGGGTGCATCAGGAGCAGTCAGGAGAGATGGCAGGTCTGCCCCAGCCCTTGGACTGGAATGACAAATTTCGCAATCCCACTCCTTTCCACAGGAGACCTCTTCTAAGCTAGCCTGAAAGGAAGAGGAACAGAGGAAAAAATTAAAGGGGCCAGAGAGAATGACTCATTTAATGGAAAAGTATAGTATCTTACTATTGGAACGGCCAACTTAAGAAAATCACATTTTGAGCCCAGAAAAGGTAAAGCAGAAACTTTTTGTTTGTTTGTGTCCTTACTAAGAATGAGAATGATATGAAAAAAATCAAACGACAAAACTAAAGCGTACTGAGGAGTCAGGGCCTGAGGATTCTTGGTAGATATGCCATCCAGGTGACACCAAATTCCCACTGATAAGCTCCACCTAACTTCTCACCACTAGTTACAAGTTTATAAAACTCAGGGGGAAAACGGTGCAAGATGAGGTGCCTCCCCCTCCCCTGCCATGCTCTAATAGTGCACTGAAGGGTCTTCAGGTCTTCAGACTGAGAACTAGAGGATGACAGGAAGGTGAGTGGCTCTCCACTCTCCAGAGGGCATTTCACTTTCCACGCTCAGAAGAAGGGATTCAGTGAATGGGTTTCGTACAAGGCCAGCTCAGTTATCAGCGCCTCTAGCCTAGAGCCAAACCAAACAACTCAAGTCTTGGCACTGTCTCTTTCAGGGAACAGGGAGGGAGGGGTCCCTGGCAGATAAAGGCGCTTCAGAGAACATGCCAGCCTGCTCCTCAGCCCATCCACACACACAAGGAGCTTGATTTTCATGCCCCAGAGAATCTGTCGGTGAAATTCCAGAAATTTGCTCAGAGATTGAAAATACAACAGTCAAGCACAGAAACGGGAAGGCAGCCCCCCACCCACCCCCAGCCTCTGCTTTTCCACAAAAACGTACTCACCCATGCCTCACTGATCTAATAGACAAATAACGTGCTTGAGAATTCAGACTTTTGTCATTGGTCTTCCAAACGGGCCTATTTCAGCTTGTCATAAGTTGTGTGAAAGTCAGATTTTGAATTCGGATTTCCTCTTTTGGCCTGTTTTATCAGACTACTGAGACAGCGCCAAACGCAAGCTGATGCAGAGCCCAGTCTAACATGCATCCCTGCTTTCTTCCTTGATTGGTGGCCAGGAGCCACCCGTGTCCTCGGTTTGCCTGCACAGGAGCCGGGGGAAGGGTGGTGATGCCTGCTCTGAAGGAAAGTGGAACAGCTGCAGGTGTGCAGGCACCACCCTCCAAACCAGACCAGGGGACAGCAGCCCAAAGGCAGGAACTAAAGTCAGGCCCACAGGAAAGGTACTTTTAACCATGATGACCACAGTGTCAGCCCCAACCTTGGTTTTCTTTCTTTTCTTTTCTTTTACTCTGTCACCCAGGCTAGAGTGCTGTGGTGTCATCATTGCTCACAGCAATTTCACACTCCTGGGCTCAAGTGATCCTCTTATCTCAGGCTCCAGAGTAGCTGGAGCTATAGGCACCTGCCATAATGCCCTACTAATTTTTCTGTCTTTACTATAGACAGGAATGGGAATCTTACTCTTGCTCAGACTAGTCTCAAACTCCTGAGGTCAAGGGATACTTCCACCTCAGCCTCCTGGGATGCTGGAATTACAGGGGTGAGCCACTGTGAGCTGGGTTTTCAACCTCATTCTGCCATTTACAGTGGTGGGATATTGTGCAAGTTATTGAATATTTTGGTCCTTGGTGTGTCTTGTATTTGGGAGGAGAAAGTAAACAGGGCCCCATGTGGGAAAAAGCAAATCGCATATCAGGATAAGGTTTATTTCCAAGGAGACAAAAGTTATATCTTACTTTCATTAGTCACATTTGGACCTTTAAGGCATTTCTGCCTTGGTTATCTCATTTGATCCTGTCTACCTCCTGGTATACAGCCTTCGGAAAAACACCGACATTTTACTGAGGCACAAACAGGCTAAGTATAAACAGGCAAAATGTAAGTATAATGCCTAGAAACAGACCCCAAGGGTTTCTGACCCTACAACAAGTACTCCCCTCTATTAAAATAGTCAGCATCAGGCTCCGCACCTGTAGCTCAGCAGCTAGAGCACCAGCCACGTATACCGGAGCTGGCGGGCTTGAACCCAGCCCAGGCCTGCCAAACAACTACAACAATGACAACTACAACAAAAAATAGTCAGTCATTGTGGTGTGTGCCTGTGGTCCCAGCTGCTTGGGAGGCCGAGGCAAGAGAACCCACGTAAGCCCAAGAGTTTGAGGTTGCTGTGAGCTGTGACGCAACTGCACTCTATTGAGGGTGTCATAGTAAGACTCTGTCTCAAAAAAAAAAAAAAAAAACAGCATCAGAGCTGGGCATCTTTGAACATATATGTGTTTAGTAGGAACATCTAAGCCCTAACTTTCCCATAATATTATCTCCCTGGGGCATTATTTAAGGTGTTTTATATTTCTTTACTTGTTGTTTTTTTTTTTTTCCTGGTTCAAAGATTAACGGGCAAGACTTCTGTAGGCATAAAGGACAAGCCCAAAGGCACAGCTCAATTGATAAATACGGGAAATTAGAAGGAAAGAGGAAAGCTTCTTAACACACACTTTCCAATTGCCCCAAAGCCCAGGGGCTTAAATATTTACCATGAAATTTCCTGTTCCTCTGGCTTCAGGGAGTTTCTAACTTGCTAAATAGAGTCTTATCCTGACAGTTCCACCTCAAAGTGCCACTAAATGAAATGAGAGTTGATTCCATCTGGTTTTGAAATCATATTTTCTTTGGCCTTTTAGGAAAGAAATCAATCTAGACTGGGTTTGAATGACCATCAGTATGGAAAACATGGCTGTCCTCTGGAGCACGGAGAAGGCTCAACCGCCTGATGTCAATCGGGAGCAGTTCAACGTGAGCCCCAGGGTGCCCAATTCAGCCATGGAGGGAGGTAGAGGGAAAAAATACCAGGAGCCAAAGTGCCTAAAAGACAAGAGCTTCTTGCTTGGCATGGGGCCTGGACTATCTATCTGTGATGGGTCATAATACCCTCCCATTCCCTGCCAGGGCAGCTGTACACGGGGAGCTGCCCCTCCCGGCTTCACAGGAGGTAAAAGAGAGCTCCCAGTAAACAGCAAATAAGTTAACATGGCCTTGTTCAGAGTTAGTGTCAGAGGGCAGTGAAGGGATAGAAGCAGAATAGGGTCATTCAGAAAAGAGGAGGTGATCACAATTTAAATGGTTTCGATAGAAATCAAAGAGCAAAAAAAGTACTCTGAGCAGGGGTTAACCAAGATTAACTTGTGAGGTGACTCAGACTGGATCCTGGCTTCCCTGGGCCATCAATCCATCATTTGCCCATACAGGCAATGGCCGAGACAGCCTTTACTGTCCCTTCTTGTCCCTCCCAATTTAGGTAGTCTCATCATTCTACACCCAATCCCTATGACTCAGTGCCTTTCAGTAGAACACAACCCTAAACTGAACTACCTTTGAAAATTGTGACTCAAGCTCGAGTTGAGTGAAGAAATTAAGAGGTTAAATAAAAGTACTAATGAAAAGAAAGATCAGAAAATAAAACAGACACAAAGTATATGTTACTCAAGTATTGGAAACGAGGATATGGAGAAAGAGATAACAGCAAAAGTAGCCAAAACTCAAGTGCTGAATTCTTACAGGCACACAGTCAGAGAGAGAAAGGATTCTAGATGTCATAACCCTATGCTAGCTCCCTGGCAAACTTCCTGACTTTCCAGGCCATGTCACTGTAGCGCCGTCTACATCTTGCTAACTGCATGTATCACACTGAAATATCCATGTTGATTTAGCTGCATGTGTCTCCCAGATCATTGTGAGCTCTTTGAGGACAAGGAGAATATTTTATTCACCTGTGTATGCATGGGACCTTGAAAAGAACCTGCATAAAGTAATTGGTCAAAAACCATTTTAAACCAATAAGCATTAAAGCTATATTCCCAATAGCAATGTAAAGGGAAAAAAAAGAAAGATCCAGGCCAAAGTTTAAAAGTTTTAATTTCTGGTGAGAATTTTAGTAGCGAGGCAAGGTGCACTGATTTGAAAGTATCATCATTCCCAGAGTTTTCATTAGCATTTTCAGAAAAGTAAAAAAAAAAAAAAAAATTCTAAATTCACCTCTAGGGACACTGCCATTATCCTCTCTCCAAAACATTATACTAACTTTAAAGTGATTTGACCCAGAAAAAAAGCCAAATAAAAATGCAGAATCCTATAAATCGATTGCTAAATACCAAGAGGCTTGTGACTCATTCAAGTTGGGCTGCTATAGTTGTTTGTCTGGATGCCAAATTGTCAACAGTGGGAGCTCTGGGATCAGATAACCTAGGTTCAAAACCTGACTTGGACCCTTCCAGAAAGTATAATTGTTTTCAAGCTGAGATTGAAGAATATCTTCCAGAGTGTCTGTAGAGGAATTAGATTCGATGACCCCAAATTACTTCCAACTGCAAATTCTCATAATCCCACATGTTCCACCCTTCCCACAAATCATCTACTGCCCAGTCACATTCTGCATGACAACAATGACAACACTCGTTAATCTCCTCCATATGTCCCAGTTAGTGACCACCATTTACAACAGTGATTCTCTAATGTTCAGGCCAGGAAGGGTAAAGCTCAGAAATGGGTCATCAGAATTCCTGTGTAGATGTTTTATAAGATGTATGTGTCTAGGCTCCCTCTGCAAACATACACTCACACACAGAAACACAAACACATTCTCACACTCTTTCCTGGAGAATAAGCCTAAGAATAAAGGTCAGAAATGTATGTTTCAATGAAGTTCTCAGATTAAATCATTCTCCAAGGCTTCACCTCTCACTTTGATGGAGACTCCCCTGACTATGCTGCAGTCCATGCCTACATCTTAAAGAGGCAGGAAAGACTGTCACGATCTTAAGAATAAAATCTTCAAAGTCACAGCCTCAGCCCATAGTAAACCAAACACATTTCTAACAGGAACTGGTGCATAAATCTTAGGCCTCCCTTCCTCCTTCTCATATTACCCTTCAATAACTATGATCTACAACTGGCTCAAACTTTTGTTTTCAATCTGATTCAATGACCGTGTTGTCCCCAGGCAAATATAATGTCTCCTGTTGTGGCAGGAGAAAGGAAGTATGTTAACATGTCACTAAGGAGCTGTGTCTTCCACCTAACCAGGCCATGCCATGAAAGAAATGAATACACACACACCCTTAGAGAAGGGAGGAAGGTGAAGAAAGAGTGAAAGAGAGAATGAAGGATGGACGTTAATACAGTAGAACCTCCATATTGACACCACTTCCCTACACTGCCCACCTAATTTCCATAGACTGGACATGCATGCACTACGTGTAATCACTGCATATTGTTCGTTATATTGATCACCTCTGTATGTTGACCAGTTTGTTACAGTCCCTTGGGGCATCAACTTGTAGAGGTGCCATCGTACTTAGATTCTTAGGTATAAACCTATGTTAAGATTCTTCAGCTAAGGCCAGGGGAGGTGGCACATACCTATAATCCTAGCACTGTGAGAGGCTGAGGAGGGTGGATCACTTGAGCTCAGGAGTATAAGACTAGCCTGAGGAAGAATGAGATCCCATCTTCATTAAAAATAGAAAAAAACAGCACCTTTAGTCCCAGGAGGCTGAGGCGGGAGGATCCTTTCAGCCCAAGACTTTGAGGTTGCTGTGAGCTATGATGATGCCAAAGCACTCTACCTGATGGTGACAGAGTGAGACTCTGTCTCAAAATAATAAAAAAAAAAAGACTCTTCAGCTAGCTCCAGATATTCTGTCTGCAGGGCTGCAGTGGTTGGAGTGGGTTTTTGCTTACTTGATTGTTTGGGTTTGAGTTCGGGTTTCAATTACTTGGGAATGAGCCCATAAAGAGTGAGACTCCCAATACCCCAACTACTAATTCTCTATGTTCTGGGAGCCAGAAGAAAATTAATTTCTGTTTATACTGCAAAGATGGTTTAAAAACCAAATCTCAGTGTGCTACCTGTTGTGGACAGGGAAGGTGCCCGGCAGACCCTGCAGTTCTCCAAAGCACTGCAATGCCTGCTGGGTCTCCTCCTTACTTTCTTCCTTATGCTAGCCTGTGAGCCAGCCTTCCTATGACACCTGTAGGGGCATACTGACAACTAAGGCCCACGGAGTAGAGCCAAAGCCAGAGAGGCCCCCATTTGTGGGCATCCTTCAGTTAAAGCAGTGGTTCTCAACCTTCCTAATGCTGTGGCCCTTCAATACAGTTCCTGTGGGTCACGACCCACAGGTTGAGAACCACTGAATTAAAGGAAGATCACTCACAACATGAGCAACACTGGCTGAAAAACCTACGTGAGTCCATTCCAAGTAGCTCGGAGACCCAGGGGCACAGGGAGTATGCTTCTGCCACATTTGTTTTTTCTTTTTAATTACTGTAGCTTTTAGGTGGGTAGTTATGAACCCTTACTCAACAGAGGTTAAGTGGGGGGAGAAGGTGAGTAGGGCAACAATCCAATCCAGGGGTCTACATGGACAAATTATCTCTGGTTTACAATACATACCAAAAAAGTAAAAGGAACTTGAACAAATTAACTGCTCTACACAAAAGGGCACACTTCATGGTTTCAAATGTCCCAGTGAGTTCTGAAAATACTATAGAATAAAAGATCCTTTCATGTAAGAGATGGCTTAAGAAGGAATCCTCATGTTAAGGTCTGACATGTTTTGAGGGTTTACTCTATGCCAAGTCTCATTCCACAAAAATTTCTCTCTATATCACCATATTTAATTCTCAAAATGCCCCCACAAAACCCATTAAACAGATGAGAAAACTGAGGTGGAAAATATCAAGGAACTTGTCTAAAGTTGTGTTGTAGAATTTGGCAAAGCTGCATTCAGAATCATCGGTCCAAGTGCAAAACCTGTAAGGTTGAGCACAGCACATAGCAACCTGGGAGGATGACCAAGAACAGACGTATCCTACTGCCCAAGAGTGGAATTTTCCTTTAGTCCTGGGGTTATACTCTGATGAAAATACCCACAGGACCTAAAGAAGCCTTAGGGCCAAGAATGTTCCCCTCCCTGACAACCACCCGCATTCCCAGGGATGTGGTTCCCAGTCCCTGCTGGGCCAGGGCAGGGCACCAAAGGAGGGGACAGGCTCTCCAGCCAGTGCAGGAGGCCTAGCCCTGCACTCACCAAGCAGATGTGAGTCCTCAAGGTGTTTTCTTTTCCTTTTTTTATTTGAAGAAAAAACAAAACTCTCCACACTCCTTGAATGCGAAATGGTGCTCATGCTGCCGCCAGACAATAATTTTACAGTCACACAATGACCCTTGCACAAAGAATAGAGGAAAAGCCTGTACTCGGCCCAATCCAAACCCAGGAGAGCCAACCTTTGGAAAAGCCCAGGTCGCCGAAGATCAAACTCACACACTGGGGAACAACAGGAGGTTGGGGAGGCGGGGGCAGGGGAGAGGACAGAGAAGGAGGAAGCATAAAGTTTAAAGGTCAAAACAAATGTCAACCTGACACCAGTACTGTATGAACAGCACACAGCCTCACTGGTAGACAAATAAATGCTGCCGGGGAGGCAAGAGGCTTTATTAACTCTCTTTCTGGAATCGTACACATAGGAAGTCTGTTCCATAATATAAGCGCAAAGCACAATATTTATCCCTTGGGGGGATAAAATCACAGAGTTGATATTGAATCCACCACAAGGGTCTTCTCCATTCCCTTCCCAGCCAGCCACTGTTCTTGCTGCACCCTTTTGGGGCCTGTGAGCAGGAAATATCCACACAGTTTTTGATAAGAGTGGAGAGGACCACATGCTGATGAGAATACAGGACAACGCAGAGGTGCCTCCACTTTCTGCTGGCTCTTTCCCAGGCATGGCGTGGTCCCTCTGAGCCCAGTGGAGGGGAGGCCTGAGATGAATGGCATCCCCACCTTGTCCTCACTGTGAGAGTCTTTGACCCTGTGCCCAGCTCTTTGGGGATCCTACCTCTGTGTCCGGACCCTACATAGAAAATGCCACTTTGCAGAGCTCTAGGCAGTTAAAGAGAAACCACTTGGAGCCTTATCTGGGCTTGGCCCCTTGCAGGGTATATAGTCTGAGCTCTCTGCCTATGCCCACTGTGTCTGCCATGCTGACTACTCACTTGGGTCACCTGGGAAAATAGAGCGTGTATGTGTGTGTGTGTGTGTGTGTATTCCCAACTCCATTCTCAGAAGTTCTAATTCAGTAGGTCTGGACTAAGAATCTGTACATTTTAAATGTTTCCAGGTAACTCTGATGCCTAAAAATGTGTGTTAAACGCTATCAGAGATCATGGAATTGGGTTCCTTTAAGTTGAAACCAGTGGTCTAGGACAGGCAGGTCACTGTGATAGCCATCCGGGTAACAGGTGACTTAGCCAACTCACTCCAAATGTGGTTCTCTGCATTCTGTTCAAGCAGCAATCCTAGGTCTGGAGGCCTCGTCCATCCTCAGGCCTTCTCTGACTCCGGGAGTACCTTCTCCAAGCCACCGTTCTCTGCTACCACCCTACTGTTACGAAATGGGTGACTCTGCATCTTCTGGTGTGTAATGTCTCCCTTACCTTTTGATTTGTTTACTGAGCTCCCTGACTTCTGGAGAGTTATCCTCTATAATTGAAAACTTTGGAAGACATGACTCAAAATTTCTGTGAGCTGTTTCTAAAGAACTAAGGCTAGAAAATGTTTTGCTCTGGCAAGTGCAAACAACAAAAATACTGTAGCGAGAGGTATTTCTCATTTAACTTCCAAGTGCAGAAGATTAAAAAAAATGGAACTCTTAAGGACACTGAAAAAATACCAAAATTCAAGACTGAAAGAATAATTTAAGGTAATAAACACATGAAAAATGGGTTATAAAAATATGCCAAATAAAGCAGGTGGACTCAGAAGATGCTTAATGTCTAACTGATCAAGAGCCAAGGGAAGGTGAGGACATTAACTCACCATCTCTCCCAGGATCAATACTGGACAAACCAAGGAGGTTCTGGTCTTTTCTCGGAGCTCCCCATCAACACTCAGCACATTTTACTTCACTTTCCCCCACCTGAACATGATGGACACAGGTCCTCACTTTGATTTTCCTCGATAACCTCCACAGAAACTCTCCTTGTCAACATGTCAGTAATCAGTTATTGGTATTTCACTTTGAATACAAGTCAGTAGTATCTCTCCTATAGAATTTGCATTATTTCTCAAAGGAGCTGGGAGGATGGGAGGGAAAAAGGGAGAAAGAGCATATTCTTCTTTCCTTTTGAAAGAATTTCAGGATCCACTAGGAGTCTCTGGATAGCTGTTGGGAGTGAATATCCTGGAATTTCTGTAATCAAATTTCTTTGCCACACACAGATTAGTGTACCTTTGACACGTGACACTGTCTAGATGGTATGTGGGCACGTAGGTAGTGTCAGGTCCCAATGACACCCTCTTTGGAAAGAAGACCCTCACCACAGCTGAGTATGTATGTATCTAAAGATGCTAAATAGCTCTCAGCCTCTTCCACTCCATAATAACAGGAAGGCAGCACTTCATAAACTTCTATGCAGCACAAGAATGGAAAGAAAATTGAGTTTTGTGCATGTAGTTTCCTGTTTGTTTATTTGCACTCGATTTTCCAGAAAGACTCTTTCCTAGGAAAGAATGAAACTTTTACTTCTCTACTCTGAGTTCTCATCCAGTAGGTATAGGCTATCTCCCTACTACCTACTTCCAGGCACTGAAGATATCTAAGGTAGAAGAAGAGAAGAAATCATTGGGAAGTTCAGAGTCTCTTGGAGAACTTGGATGAATCAAGGCAAAAGGCTTCTCTCCTTAAAGACACATTCCCAAGAAATACCATCCAATAATCACAGAGATTAAAAAGTTCACTTTGAAAGGACCTTCTTATAATTTGAAGAAAATATCAGGATGTTGTCCTTTTTAAATTCCTAATACCTTGCAGTTGTTAGAACAAAGACTAATATCAAACCAATAAAGTTCAATAAAGAACCAAAATATATCAGTTTCAGGCTAAGTCCAAAGTTTCCAGAGGTTGAGCTGTTGGAAATAAACACAAAATAGTATAAAGACAGAAAATGGGCACATGTTAAATTAGAAGGGTTCCAGGCTCCTGTGGATGTATCCAACTGTTGGACCCCTTGAATCTCTTTGAATTTGTTTTCTGGACCAGCTGTTTTACCAAATCCCAGACATAGCATCCTCACTGGTTCCCTGGCTCAGCTCTGCACATTTAGCTGTCCCGCCAGCTTAATTAACCCTTCTCTACCATCCTAGTTCACCTCCTGCCCCTGTCACTGAAAGAAAGGTGCGCTATGCCCAACAGGTCCCAATGCCCCCCTCTCTTAACACAGTTGTTAGAAAGAGGAAAGAGTCTATTAGGCTGTCCTCCCCTCCAAACCTCTGTGTGGTTAAGGAAAATGACAATAGCATAAGAAGGCTTTGTCTTACTACCAAGGGTTTCCCCTGGATTTTTCTCAACCAATCAGGGGCAACTGTCAAAATAACAAAGTCTTCAGTAAAATGCATCTCTCTATATACTTTATACAATTCTTTCAACAATTCAGAAACTACGGGTTTCTTGCATAATTCATTGTCTGATATGGTTAAGCAATAATCACTATAAACCCACTAATGGGAAACTCAAATCTCCTTAGAAGAAAAAGAACAAAACACCTAGTAATTACCAGAAAACTTGGTAAATATGAACAAAATCCTTAGCTAGTCTTGACAGACTCCTAATGGAGCAACTTGTAACCAGCCCAATTCTTCCAAAGTAGAGAAACAATTATGAAAGAATTAAACTGAATGAAGAGAACTGAAAACATCACACCTTCTCCTAAGCTCCGCATCACACAATTTAACACACCATACAAGTACCATGCACACACACCAGAGAAGTATTTCCTAATATTTAATTATTTGTATATGTGGGAATGTTTAAAATATTTTTAGAGAAAATTTTACTTCAGATCCTAATATGTAAAATAGATAGGAAGCAAAGTTCCTGTGTTTAGAGTGGAGCCAGAACAGATTTCGACCATTTAGTAATCTCTTGGCAATCAACACTGGACTCGGAGGCATTAGGGGCTCCCAGGTCACAGCTTAAAGGTCACCAGCCCAGACTCTGCAGGAGTTGATGAACAATAGTTGGGTTCCTCTTCATAGGAGAGGGGTTACCTACCTTGCCACTCATTCTAAGGGCCATTTGACTGCGCGCCTACTACGCTCGTGTGCAGGGATACTGAGATAAACGACACATGAATCCCAAACCCGAGGAGCTCACAGTCTAATGGGAAAAAAAAAGTCATCAGAGTTTTCCAAAGTATCACATCAAGCAAGGAGATAAAGGTAGTCACAGGATGCTATGGAGTTACAATTTTCATCTCACCAATAATTATTTTTTGGGATCGTTTTTCAAAGTAGATTTTCCTTTAATTCAGTAGTTTTGTTAATTCCGAGCAAAAGACTGGCCAGCCGAAAAAATGAGTATATTTAAGGCTTGTTTGAGACCAACTCAAGAAAATCTGCTGTTACATTTTATCCCTACTTACTATACTCCCTACAAATAAATGATGATGCCAATTTTTTAAAGATAAAAGAATAGCAAAATTTTCACACTGTATCAGAGAACATCTCCCCCAGGATCACAATGCTGCAGATGGTATGGTTGCCTATACCTACACTCATCACAATGGTTAAGGTTACATTTAGTGCAATTTCATAACTCATATACATACATATATATACATGCATACATATATACATACATATATATATATATTTCAAATATTTCATATAACCATTTTAGGGAAGTAAAGAGTTCCTAAATTGGCCGGGCACAATAGCTCACACTCTGGGAGGCCAAGGCAGGTGGATTGCCTGAACTCAGGAGTTCAAGACCAGGCTGAGCTAGCATAAGACCCCGTCTCTATAAATAGCTGGGCATTATGGCAGGTGTCTGTATTCCCAGCTACTTGGGAAGCTGAGGGAAAAGGAACACTTGAGTCCAAGAGTTTGAGATTGCTGTAAGCTATGATGATACCAGGGCACTTTACTGAGGGTGACAAAGTAAGACTGTGTCTTAAAAAAAAAAAAAAAGTTCCTAAATTGAATACCAATTTGGCAAGTTGAAACTATTAGTTTCCATTCCTGTGTTGAGCTAGAAACCCTTAAGTTTGAGGTTCTAGTTACAGTTGGTGACTCTTCTAAGAACAAAACAGTTTTTGATAAGTAGATGTGATCTTGCCTCGGACAATGCAATTTACTCCCACGTAATCTGTGGAGTCTTTAATAGCTCCAGAATTCTATTTTTCTTTGTGGTAATATAATGCTGTTATTTGAGGGAATGAAAGAAAACACTCCCACCAAGGAGAAGGAATAAAGGAGTATATGACCTTGGGAAGGAAGACGATGGCCATGCAGATGAATGCCGCATCTTTGCTGGAGGACCCCCAGGAGGGAGGCTTGAGAGGGGCTACCTCCCGAGAACCTCCATTCCTCTTGGATAGCCTTTCTAATTTTTTTTCAAGGAAAATATGTTCTTAAATTGATCCAAAGTTCTGTCTCCCTGTGAATCCTACCTGTCAGTTCTAAATTTTCTCTGTGAAACCACATGGAACTGAAATTCTCCTCTTCCCAGGAGACAGGCTTCCAAGGGACCTTACACACAGGCCTCTGGAGCTTTCTCCACTTAAAGGAAACCCCACCACTCTGAACAACTATAATAGGACAATACTCAAGACATAATTTTTAGAGATTATCACTATCCCTTTTAATTTTTTTAAACTGTAGAAAGATATACATACATAAAATTCATCATCTCAACCACTCTAAGGTGTATAGTCAGCAGTATTAAGTGCATTCACATTGTTGTGCAACAGTCACTACCATCCATCCACAGAACTCTTTCATCTTGCAAAATGGTAAATCTATACTCATTGGACAAGAATTCCCCGTTCCCTCGTCCCCTTACCACTAGCAACCACCATTCTCCTTTCTATCTCCTTTACAAATTTGACTATTCTAGATACTCATTTGTGTGGAATCATGCACTATTTTTCTACTTGTTTCACTGAGCACAGTACCCTCAAGTTCCATGAATGTCATAGTATATATTTGAATTTCCTTCCTCCTTAAAGCTAAATATCTGATATTACCATTCAATTTTACAGATATGAAAAATCAAGGCTACAGGTTGAGAACCCGCCTAAAGTTATACAACCAGAGGTGAAGCCTGGCCCATGGGCTCCCAGTCCAGTGCCTGCCCATTGACCCCTCTCTATTTTCCAGGTGTTCTGCGTATTTCAATGTGGACTGAAACCAAATAGTAAAGCTCCTTTATCAACTTTCCCAAGAGTTTATCTTGTTCTTGGAAGCACAAGAACAAGATAAGAACACACACCCCCAATGGGAAGTACCTTTCAGACAAAAAGAAATTTAGAGGCTGAGAGATTGCCATTCTCAAGATCTGAGCACTGGTGAAAGAACCAGAATAGGAAGCCTATAGATTTAGTCCTACTGTGAGCTGGCTAATAAACACCACTTGCTTAAGTATTATTTTAATTATTATTGTAATCATTTATTCTGCTTGATTTTGAGGGGCCAGCAAACTGACAATTCTCTTTCTTTTCTAATACTGAAACTTGAGTTCCTATAGTAGGTGGCAAAGGGAGGGTAATTCCTCCTGGATATTTGTTTGTTTTTATTTATTTGTTTAATCTGGATATGTGTTGCTCTCTCCCTTGCTGAGAAATAAGGAAGGGCATAATACAGTGTAACCAGAGTAGGACTCAGTCTTTCCTTACAGCTATTACTTCTTAATAAAGAGTAGCACTTCTGCAAGGGATGAGGTTACTGTCAGAGATGGCATGATTATTAATTAATCAATCATTAATAATGGTTTATTTGATCTGGACCAACATAAACTGGATCTGCTACTCACTAAATAATTATTCTGTAATGTGGATACCATTTCCACAGGGTTCAGAGAAGTTGGTGGCCATTTACCACATTAAAATAAAACAAAAAAGCCTACATGAGCAAAAGCGGATAAAATTAGAAAACGTCACAAAAATAAAGTCAAATGCCTTTACGTCCACCCACAGAATGCCTGTTTCAAGCTAGAAACAACTACAATAATAACAAAAATCCCTATTTTGCTGTCTTGTGCCAAAGAAAGAGAAATAGAATCTCCTGGATGTGTACCCTTCTCCAAGCAAACAAAAAGAGCCAGGCCTGATTTTCTTCTTAGAGAGGGAAAGTACATCTACCTCCTCAATTGATCTTCATTCTGGTAGGTAAGACATCAGCTCCCATCCAACACTCAAGGAAACTGGTTTGAGACGCTCGGGTGAATTTCCTAAAACCACAGAGTGTGTTTACAGCAAAACTTCTATTGACCCAAGGCTTCCACATTGATGACTTTCCTTTGCCATGGCCTTTAACAAAGTTCATCTTCGGCCAGATCCCTACCTTGACTGTCTCTCTGAGCTGTGTTTTTGAAGGGGATTATTTCATGGATCATTTTACAAATATTTGTTGAGCATGCACCCTGTGCTAAGCACTAAGCTCTAGGCACAGGATACATCTTGAGTGGAACAAAGATCCTTCCCTCAAAGGGCCTGTACTCTAGCAGAGAAAGGCAGATAATAAGCAAATAAATAAATAAAGTACATAGTACATCATTGAAAAATATATTCTAAGTATAAAAATAAGGCATGTCAAGAGGAACAGGGATAGTCAGATGGGGTAGAATCTGTACTTTTATAAAGAATAGTCAAGAAAGGCATCCACAGGTAACTGATATTTAGGAGGAGGTCAAGGGCAAATCTTGCAGCTATCCGGGGGAGAGGCTTCTAGGTACAAGAAACCATAAAGCCAAGTGTCTACAGTAGTTAGGACTTATGGTATCTTATAAAGTGGAAAAGAGTTGAGATGCGGCCAGACAGGCCACAAAGGCCAGCTCCCTTATGAGTGTCCGCAGGCCACTGCACAAAATTGGCTTTTGCACATACTGAAGTGGTAAGTCATCGAAGGGTTTGGAGCAGAGGGGCATCCAAATTTGACTGATGTTTTAAATGACCATTCTTGTTACTATGTGAGAAAAAGAATGGCTGTATGAGTTTGGAGCTCAGCAGGTAGAGATAAATGGTCCAGGGTAGAGATAAAAGTTTGGCAGTTTTATGTGTGTAAATGTTACTTCATGCCAGGAGAAAGGATAGACAGAGAAGAAAAGAGGTTAGGAAACTGAGTCCTGAAGCACTTTAATATTTAGAAGTCAAGCAGATGAGGAAGGAAAAGCCAGGAACTAGCAGGAGAATAGAGAGAAAGTGGTGTCCCAGAGACGAGAGGAAAATGTTTCAAAGAAAAGAGAAGGTCCAGTGTATCAAATGCAGCTGAGAGGTCAAATAAGAACAGCTATGATAGAAAGAAAAGGAAAGAGGGGAGGGAAGGGAAGGGAAGGGAAGGGAAAAAGAAAGAAAGAAAGAGAGAGAACCAATGCTATCAGAAGTGTAGGAAGAATGTGGAGCAAGATGGTGGCCGAGTAACAGCTTCCTTGCAACTGGGCACAGTGAAACTGGGAAGAGAAGACTTCAGGCATCTCTGGCTGGTGGGATCTGCCCAGAAATGTCCCTTTGGGGACACATGGAGACAGCGTGAGACTTCTGGACCCACTAAGGAAGGCAAAAGCAGTGGAGATCTGGCAAGTGGTTGCGTGTGTTCATTGGGTCTAATCCTGCCGGCAGCTGTGGGTGCAGCAATAGTGAGATTGCAAGCTGGAAAGCTTTGCCTTACGTGTGAGATGTTTGGGTTTCTTTTGGGCTTGGCACTCAGTTAAACTGCCTTGGGAGAACTTGGGCAAGAGTGCAGAGGTCTTTGAGTGTTGTCTGGGGCCCCAGAGTGGGCCATCAAGACAGATGGAGTTACCAGTGTTTGGTTGTGGGCTGTGTGGAGCCATTGTGGGAGAACTGCCCTGGCAAGCTCCACCCTCAGGGTTCCAGAACAAGCATTGGGCGGGAGTGAGTAATCTAGTGACTGAGCAGCCTAAAGGTGGGGACTGAGACACCTTGCAGCCTTAGCCATCAGGGGCATAGGGTGAGACCAGTTTTGGCACACTGGGTAAGTGGATAGCCACTTAAGGAGTGATCCCAGTCACAAGCACTTTCCTGGGAAAGCTTCGGCTTAGCCCAAGTTAGCAATGTAAAGTGCCTTCTAAGCAGGCTGAGGAGGATTTAAGCTCTCCACCCTGTGAGGTTTGAGAAATCATTAGAGGCCTCTGGTTTCCATTTTGTACAGCCCTATCAACATTGTGATTAACATATCATACACCAGAATATCACCTCTTGCCCAGACAATATCAGCAAGATATATATCCTGCTTTGTTTTTGGTTTTGTGGTTTTTTGTTTGTCTGTTTTTGTTATTGTTGTTTTGTTTTTAATTTCAACATTTTATTTAAAGATTTTTCTTTTCTTTTTTCTAGTTTAAATGTAACTTTCCATTGTTGCCTTTTTCAACAATTAGAATTTCAATTTTGCTAGTGTTTGTACCCATATTAATTGTTTTTTTTTCCCCAATTTTATCCTGTAAAGTTTTCCGTTTGCATGTTTTGGTTTAATTTATTGTATTTTTGTCTTTCCTCTCTACTTAGTGGTGGTGGGGTACTGTGTTCACAAAGGCTGGCAAAGACCTGCTGACCTAACCACCCAACTCAAACCCTGAGAGGTAAGGGGTTCTTAAGGTTGGGACAAAGTACCTTATGGTACACCTATATTGCTTCCATCCCCCTGTTTCTCTGTCTCTCTTCTTTTGGTCAATAGTTGCTTCTACCCACCCGCTATCCTTTCTCCTTTTTTCTTTTTCTTTTCTTTTTTTTCTTTTTTTCTCTCTTTCTTTCTTTTTTCCCCCTCTTGCTCTTCAATCTTCTCATCCTTCTGGTCCTGTACCAAAAGGACTTATCAAAACCCTAATCCAGAGGCACATCAACTTAAGGAACAGGACGAAGTGAAAGGAAAATTAGGGCAAGGGAACAGATATAAGAAATCACTCATGAGGAAGAATCAGCAGAAAACTCCTGGAAAACCAGTCCAGAGGAACCCCCCAAGGGGCTGTGAGGTAGATACTGCAGAGGATTCCACCTATAAGGAAATGTTAGAAATGATAGACAGGAAATTTAGAATACAGATGATGAAAACAATCAAGGAAATGAAGGAAACAATGAAGAAAAACGCTGCTAAAGTGGAAAAATAAATCCAAAAACAGAATCAATTAAGAGATGAATGCTATGAAGAATATAAAAAGGATATGGCAGAATGTGAAAACTGAAGCCGTCAATTACGAAACTTAAAGATACAATAGAAAGTATCAACAACAGATTAGACCATGCAGAAGAAAGAATCTCAGAGGTAGACGACAAAACTCTTGAGATAACTCAGATAGTTAAGGAGGCAGAAAAGAAGAGAGAGAAAGCAGAACATTCGCTGACAGAAGTATGGGACTCTATGAAGTGTTCAAACATATGAGTTATAGGTATCCCAGAAGGGGAAGATGCCCTAGGGGAATAGAAGCCATACTACAGAATATTATAAATGAAAATTTCCCAAATGTCACCAAAGATTTTGACACTCTCCTTTCAGAGGCATATTGGACCCCAGGTCGCCTCAACTCTAACCAAGCTTCCCCAAGACACAAAATGATAAACCTGTCCAAAGTCAAGATAAAAGAAAAGATTCTTCAAGCTGCCAGGAGTGAGTGCCAGTTGACCTACAGGGGAAAATCTATCAGGGTGACTGCAGACTTCTCAAATGAAACTTTCCAAGCAAGAAGACAATGGTCATCTACCTTTAAACTACTTAAACAGAACAATCTTCAGCCCAGAATGCTATATCCTGTGAAGTTAAGTTTTAAACTTGATGGAGAAATCAAATCACTTACTGATATACAAACATTGAGGAAATTCACCACAAGAACAGCTCTACAGGAAATACTCCAACCTGTTCTACACACTGACCATCACAATGGATCAACAGCAAAATAAGAACTCAGATATTAAATGTCAGAGCCTAACTTCCACACTGATGCAAAAGCTAAAACTAAGCAATGAACTCTCACAAAATAAGAATAATATAACACAACCACACTTATCAATTATCTCAATAAATGTTAATGGATTGAATGCCCCATTAAAGAGGCATAGATTAGTTGACTGGATTAAAAAACACAAGCCATCCGTTTGCTGTCTGCAGGAAACACGTCTAGTTTCAAAAGACAAATTAAAACTCCAAGTTAAGGGTTGGAAAACAATTTTTCAGGCAAACGGAATTCAGAAGAAAAGAGGAGTTGCAATCTTATTTTCAGATACATGTGGATTTAAAGCAGCTAAAGTCAAAAAAGACAAAGATGGTCACTTTATATTGGTCAAGGGAAAAATACAGCAAGAAAACATTTCAATTCTAAATATTTATGCACCCAATTTAAATGCTCCCAGATTATTGAAACAGACCTTACTCAGTCTGAGCAATATGTTATCCTATAATACCATAATAACAGGGGTCTTTAACACTCTTCTTACAGAGCTGGACAGATCCTCTAAACAGAAATTAAACAAAGATATAAGGGACTTAAATGAGACCCTAGACCAACTGTGCTTGATAGACCCATATAGAACTCTTCATCCCACAGATAAAGAATATACATTCTTCTTCTCATTGGCCCATGGAACATTCTCCAAAACTGATCATAT
>CAUYON010050115.1:0-21756 GCA_963573935.1 Arctocebus calabarensis
CGTGGGAAGGTAAAGAGGGCGGGGTATAGCTGGAGTCTTGCACTGGCTGGGGCGGCGGTGTGGTGAGGCTTGAATGTCGTGGCTGTATTTATTGGCTTTATTGTGACCTTTTTTAGGGAGGGCCTGATGGTCGCCAACACTAGATAGAAGGTCATACCAGCCAGAACACTCCTTAAGCAATACTCCCTCACCCAGAGTGAGGCCCTGACTCTTTCAAATCCTGGGACAGCTGAGAGAGGTAAGAACACTGTGGAAGGAAAGTTGGAAGCTTCTGGGGTGGTTTCATGAGGTTTAAAGAAAGAAGCTGTCTCCATAACATAGAAAAGACACAGTGCTATTGCTAAGCGACAGAGGGAACTAGAGTGGAATATGAATGTAACTTACATGCAGCAGGAAACCAAAACCCCTGTGTGACTCGCTTCCTTGTGCTATCTGCTTCATTGCAGTGATCTGGAACCAAACCTGCCTGCATTCCAAGAAAAAAGATTTTTCCTAAAAGTAAGACCTTTGAGAAGGAAAATAAAACAAAAAATTGCAATGGTATATGTATATAAGAGTCCCAAACTGCTGAATGTGAGAACAGAGAACATATTTCTGAAATTGGTGTGATGGCCCAGTGGGACCCAGTCCCTCGCCATGTGGGGAGCTGGCACTGGCGAAGGCGGGAAGAATGACGGGTCCTGGCCCAAAATGCCAGCCCACCAAGTCCTAGGGCTGCTTGCCTGGACCCCGCACGGCCCCCTCACCAACCTCATTTCTTTTCTCTCTCCCAGTACAGTGCTTGAAAATACCACCACTCTCTTACTGAGCCTGTGTGTAGCCAGAGAGCTGGAGCTTGGAAACTGATCCTTCTGAACACATTTCTGTTCACAATTATTAGACAAATGAGAATGTAAGTGGGCAAAGAAAGGCGGAAAGACGTGTGCAGAGGTCACCATGCTCCTGTCCCTTCAGACCCGGTGGCCCTGGGCCCCAGCCTCCTACTTCTGGCTGAGATGGATTCCCAGCCCCCGCCCCAGACTGTGTGACCTTGGCAACCACCTGGCAGGTGTCCCTACCTACCTGCCCTGCCCCCAGGGGTCTCTTTCCTGGCCCCTCCAAGGCCTCCAAGCGTTTGCAGGGACAAGCTGGGACCCCTCCCCGGCCACAGGTCTTGGAATCCTCCCTGGAAACCTCAGCCCTGGTCACCCCAGAGGGGTCGAGGGTTCCTCAGTGCCCAGCCTGCTGGAAGTCTGGGGCCAGGGCCGGGCCCACACCCTGGAGCCCCAGTCTGGGGATGGGTGCAGAAGGACGGAGCTCAGGAGAATTAGAAAGGGGGTGAGGACCACGTGTGGCCATCACCGGCCATCTCTGATGGGGGTCACCGCCCTGGGAAACCAGCCTTGCCCTCGGCCTCCAGGGCGCCGGGCCCCCACTGCCTGAATCCCCGTGTCTGCTCACCGAGTTCCCGGCTCCGGCGTCTGCGGGCCTCGAGGAGCCGCCGCGCCCGCGCCATCCCGCTGACCTGGCGCCTGCGCACGCGTGGTGGGGACCGCGGCCGCCCCTGGGCCACCGCAGGCGGCGTCGGGTCCACGAGGACTTTCTTGCCTGTAGAACCGAGGTAGGTGAGGAGCGAGGTGCGTCTACAAGGCCTCTCCTGCCTTGGGCACGTCTCCTGCTGCACCCCTCCCCTTGGTCTCCGGCCTGTTCAGCTGCGTCCCCTTCGCCCCTCCCCCACACGTCCAGGCCAGTCTAGTGGCCTCTCTGGCCGGCTGAGGGCCTTGATGCAGCTCCGGGGCGCTTCCTCACCGCTATTCTGGGAGCATCAAGTCAGGTGTGAGGAGTCTGGGCTGAAACTACTTTAAAATGGGATTTTCAGATGAAAATGTTACTGTGAAAGTGCTTAGGGCTGCTCCCTGCCACCATTCCCCCCCATAGGTGCTTTCCAGGTGTTGTTAGGAAGTGACTTGGGGGTTCGGGGGTTCCCTTGCACGCCTGGCACAGGTGCCCTGTCAGGCATTGGGTTTGCTTCTCTGCATCCACACTCAGGGACTAAATACAGACATAGCTGGTTCACCCCTTCCCTTACCGGCTTCACAGATGTGTTTCTTACAAACTGTTTACACTCCTGTGTAAACAGAGGTTCTCTGAAAAAGGAAATTGGAGGAGAGTGACTGTCCCAGTGAACAGAACTATACTCCGTCTACCCTGCCTGTGCCCCGAAAGTGCAACAAGGAAGCCTGGATGACAGCACATCTGTGTGTATCATGCTTTACTGAATATTTCAAGCCCACTGTTGAGACCTGCTGTTCAGAAGAAAAGGTATTTACTATTCATTGAAGTAAACCAATGAACTCTGATGGAGATGTACAAGGAGATGAATGTTGTTTTCATGCCTGCTAACTCAACATCCGTTCTGTGGATCAAGTAGTAATTTTGACTTTGAAGTTTTATGATTTAAGAAATACATATTGTACCTGGGCTCAGCAGAATTGCAAAACAGAAAAATAGCCAGGCGTTGTGGTGGGCGCCTGTAGTCCTAGCTACTCGGGAGGCTGAGGCAAGAGAATCGCCTAAGTCCAAAAGTTGGAGGTTGCTGTGAGCTGTGTGATGCCACGACACTCTACCTAGGGCAGTAAAGTGAGACTCTGGCTCTACCAAAAAAAGGAAAAGAAAGAATTACATATTATAAGGCTATAGCTGTCACAGAGGATGATTCCTCTGATAGATCTGGGCAAAGCCAATTGGAAACATTTTGGAACGAGTTCACCACTCTAGATGCCATTGAGAACATTCATGATTCACAAGAAGAGGTCAAAATATCAACAGTAATAGAGTTTGGATCAGGCAGGTATGGTGGCTTATGCCTGAAATCCTTGGGAGGTGGAAGCAGGACAGTCCCTTGAGCTCAAGAGTTCCAGCCCAGCCTGAGTAAGAGCAAGACCCTGTCTCTAATAAAAACAGGAAAAGTAGCCAGGCATTGTAGCAGGCCAGCTGAGACAAGAGGATCACTTGAGCCCAAGAGTTTAAGGTTGCTGTGAGCTGTGACGCAATGGCACTCTACCCAAGGGCAACAAAGTGAGACTCTTATCTCAAAACAAAACAAAAAAACAAAAACAGGAGTTTGGAAGAATTGGGTTCCAACCCTCATGGATGACTGTGAGAGGTTCAAGACTTCAGTGGAGGAAGTAACTGCAGATGTCATGGAAATAAAAAGGGAACTAGAATTAGAAGTGGTGTCTAAAAATGTGATGGAATTGCTCTAATCTCATGATAAAACTTGAAGGGATGAGGAGTTACTTCTTATGGATAAGCAAAGAAAGTGGTGTTTTTTTTTTTTGAGACAGAGTCTCAAGCTGTCACCCTGGGTAGAGTGCCCTGGCATCACAGCTCACAGCAATCTCCAATTCCTGAAGCGAGTCTCCTGCCTCCGCCTCCCAAGTAGCTGGGACTACAGGCACCCGCCACAACGCCCGGCCATTTTTTTTTTTTTTTTTTGGTTGCAGCCGTCATTGCTGTTTGGCGGGCCAGGCTGGATTCGAACCCGCCAGCTCAGGTGTACATGGCTGGCGCCTTAGCCCGTTGAGCCACAGGCTCCGAGCCGAAAGTGGTTTCTTGAGGTGAAATCTACTCCTGGTGAGGACGCTGGGAAGGTTGTTGAAAGGATTCTGACTTTCAGGGGAAGTGAGTTATAAAGCAGTGACAGGTGTGAGAAGGTCTCTCGTGCGTGGGTCAGATGCTATCAGACAGAGCAGCGTGCAGCAGAGAATCTTCCTGAAGGGACAAGTCAATTGATGAGCTAAACTTCATTGTTGTCTTATGTCTTGACTTTAAGAAGTTGCCACAGCCACCCTAACCTTCAGCACCCACCACCCCAATTATTCAGCAGCCATAAACACAGAGACAAGACCCTCCACCTACAAAAAGGTGATGACTCACTGAAGACTCAGATGATCATTAGCCTTTTTTAGCAATAAAGTGTTTCTAAGTTAATGTAGGTATACTTAACAGATGACAGTGTCATGTAAGCATCACTTTTATAGCCAGTGGGACACCCAAAAATTGGTGTGACTCATGTTATATTATGTTATTTGCTTTATCAACATGGTCTGAAACAGCCCACAATATTTCTCAAGTTTACCTATGTGATTGAATAAATGTCTGCTTAAGATTCAGAGCTGGTAAAAAGTTGAGACTTCTCTTAGTTTAACTCCTTTAGGGGCTTTTCTTCTTCTGAAGTGACGATCCAAAGTCTACAGTCTCATTACTTCCAGGCACCGGACAGGCCCGTAGGCCGTCTGCCCTGCAACCTCTTGTTCTGCAGTGAGGAAATGCAACCTCAGGTGGAATGACCCCCTGCACCTGTGTGCTGTGTGTAAAAGTAGCCTCAGACCGGATTCAACTGTGAGTAATAATAAGCTAACATTCTTTGAACACGCTTGTCACATACAACAATGCTTTTGGCTCCTACCAATGATTGTAATTGAAGTTCAAACCACAAGAATCAGGAAGAGAGGTTGAAGCCATAACTCCACCTGTTGTCGAGGTTGTCAGGTAAGAAGTAATATGACTGTTTGATTAGCACAGGATTTAGCTGGAAAAAAGCTGTTTCCTGAGTTAAATGAAAACACTAAACTCATTCACTTCCCACAGTTTGTTCTCAATCTAATTGTGCAGAATGAAAGAATACTCAATTACGAATGTGATCAAAAACTCCTTGGTCACCTTGCCTTACAGTCACACCAATGAACCAACTATGCTTTGTTCTTACAATGGAAATGTCCCTTTGAGAAGGAAGCCCAAAGCCAGTTTTTCTTTTGTGAAGCCAAGCAAGGATCAGTAAAGTGGGAACACACACACATACACATACTAACCTTTTTAGAAGAGGTTAAGAAAATTTAAAAACTCTACGCAACAAAAATAACTGCCTTTTCTCTAAAGAGAAAAACAAAATACATTTTCACTGAATTGGGTTTGCCTACTCATTGCCCTTCCAGAATGAATGAACAAACACTTACTTTGAAAATCCAAACTTCGGGCTCGGCGCCTGTGGCTCAACGGGCTAAGGCGCCAGCCACGTACACCGGAGCTGGCGGGTTTGAATCCAGCCCAGGTCTGCCAAACAACAATGATGGCTGCAACCAAACAATGGCTGGGGGCATTGTGGCGGGGGCCTGTAGTCCCAGCTACTTGGGAGGCGGAGGCAAGAGACTCACTTGAGCCCAGGATTTGGAGGTTGCTGTGAGCTGTGATGCCACAGCACTCTACCCAGGGTGACAGCTTGAGGCTCTGTCTCCAAATAAAAAACAAAATCCAAACTTTGGGAACTCTGTTCTGTAACTACAGCAATTCGAGGAAGGTAGAATTATTGTGGCCATTTCACAGATGGGCACTGATGATCTAAGAAACATAGTGAGTTATTCAAGGTCCCACAGTGGTGGATGAAGGGGTCCCTTCCACGTATTCCCTCTGAGGCATTCATCACGTCATATTATAATTATCTGTTCCCATTATCACCCCACCAAAGAATCCATGAGCTCCCTGTGGGCAAAAGCTAAGACTTGTTTTTCCAGTTCCTAAAATGATACCTAGTGCGGGCAGCGCCTGTGGCTGAAAGGAGTAGGGTGCCGACCTCATATACCGGAGGTGGTGGGCTCAAACCCAGCCCTGGCCAAAAAAAAAAATTATAAACAAAAAAATGACGCCTAGCGCATAACAAACTTTCAATGCATTTTGAATGAATGAGGGAGGGAAGGTTTAGACAAATAAAACTATGGGAAGCAGCGGAACAGAGTTAGGACCTCTCATCAGATATTTTCCCCCCAGCTTTAGTAAGGTATTATTGAGAAATACTAATTGTATCCATGTACATGTACAGTGTGATGCTTTAATATGTGTGTGCTTTGTGGAATGGTTAGATCAGCCTCACTAGCATCTACATTACTTCGCACACATATTATTTTTGTGTGCTTAGAACATTTAAAATCTGTTAGCAATTCTCAAGTACACAAGGCGCTGTTATTACTTTCGGTTCCCATGATGTACAGTGGATGTCTCGAACTTATTCCTCCTGTCTAAAGATCTGTACCCTTTGGCTGACATCCCCTATACCCCACATCCTGGTTCCTGGTAACCAGTGTTCTACTCTGCTTCTTGGAGTTTGACTTTTTTTTTTTTTGAGACAGAGCCTCAAACTGTTGCGCTGGGTAGAGTGCTGTGGCATCACAGCTCACAGCAACTCCTTGGCTTAAGCGATTCTCCTGCCTCTGCCTCCCAAGCAGCTGGGACTACAGGCACCCGCCACAACGCCCGGCCATTTCTTGGTTGCAGCCGTCGTTGTTGTTTGGCGAGCCTGGGCTGGATTCGAACCCGCCAGCTCAGGTGTACGTGGCTGGCGCCTTAGCCACTTGAGTCACAGGTGCTGAGGCTGGAGTTTGACATTTTAGATTCCTTTTATCAGAGAGATCATGAAGAATTTGTCTGTCTGTGCCTGGCATATTTCACTTACTCTGATGTCCTCCGAGTTTATCCATATTGTTGCAGATGACAGTTTCCTTCAAGGCTGACTAGCATCCCACCGCGTACATGATCTCCACGTTTTATTTTGCTTCCCTTGCTTGACTCCCGTGAATAGCGCTGCAGTGAAGGTGGGGGGATCTCATTTCCTCTGGACAGACGCCTGAGAGGGGGACTGCTGGATCATGCCGTCATTCCACTTTCAGGTTTTTACGAATCTCAATACTGTTTTCTACAGTGGCAGTGACCTCTTTTGATGTGAGTTTGTAAATTCTGGTGCTGAACTTAGCTCTGCCACTTTTCTACTTATCTAGTAGTTCACCTACTTCTTCCAATCCTTTTCTCCCTATAAAATCAGATGCTATTAACGATCTATCTCTATAGCTTTGATAAAGATGCAAGTCCTCATTCTGTTTGAAGCCAAAGTTGACATGCACAGTTAGAATGGGTCTCAAGAAAGGGCACGAATGAACACCTCGGCCCTGTCCCTTGTTCCAGGCCCCAGTCAGGACCACCGTGCACACAGGGAAAGGCCTCGGATTCCTCGTGTCCCAACTGAGCAGACACTCAGCCATTTGTCTTCACGCTGCCCCACTCCCTAGCAGCTGAGTTTGGTAAAAGTTTATGCTGTGCCATTGTAAGGAACATTGAAAAACATAGCAAACCTCGATTTCCAACATTAGAGTCAATACCAGTTGAAGCCACTGGGTCTTTGCTGGGTTTGCACACTAGAATCACAGGGTACATCTGGAAAACAGAACCATGCAGCCCCTCCACCCCCCCAGCCCCCGGAAGAGCCCTGAGGATTGTTATCTTTGAACAGAACTCTAGGTGACTACAGCGTATAGGCAGCATTAGAACCAACTAAGATGAGAGTTTCCTAGTCGGGCACTACTGCTATCTGGGGCTGGAAAATTTTTTGCTGTGGGGATCTGTCCTGCTGTGGTAGTATGTTGAGAAGCATCTTTGAACTCTGTTTACTGGATGGCCAGTGACTGTCCCAGTTATAGCCACAAAAATGCCTCCCTTGGAGGCAAAATTATCTGTGGTTGAGAACCAGAGTTTAATTATAAAGGATGGGAGGAGAGAGGTTACCCCAACTCTTGATACTCAAGGTATATGGTCCTGGGACCGCCATTGCCTGGAAGTTGTCAGAACTATACTGTGCTCTCCACTCAGGAATCCTAATTTTTATAAGATCCCTAGTGATTTGTGTGCAAAAGCTTGAGAAAAACTGCCAGGCCACCTATTTCTTCCCCATGGAAACACTTATTCACAAGGTTAATTTTTATTTTTATTTTATTTATTATTATTATTATTATTATTATTTTGAGACAGAGCCTCAAGCTGTCACCCTGGATAGAGTGCTGTGGCCTCACAGCTCACAGCAACCTCCAATTCCTGGGCTCAAGCGAGTCTCTTGCCTCCGCCTCCCAAGTAGCTGGGACTACAGGCGCCCGCCACAACGCCCGGCCATTTTTTTTTTTTTTTTTTGGTTGTAGCCATCATTGTTGTTTGGCGGGCCCGGGCTGGATTCGAACCCGCCAGCTCAGGTGTACGTGGCTGGCACCTTAGCCCGCTGAGCCACAGGCGCCGAGCCTATTTATTATTTTTTTTTGAGACAGAGCCTCAAGCTGTCATAGCTCACAGCAACCTCCAATTCCTGGGCTCAAGTGGGTCTCCTGCCTCTGCCTCCCAAGTAGCTGGGACCACAGGCGCCCGCGACAACACCTGGCCATTTTTCTGGGGGGGGGAGTTGTAGCCGTCATTGTTGTTTGGCGGGCCCCGGGGCTGGATTCAAACCCACCAGCTCAGGTGTACATGGCTGGCGCCTTAACCCGTTGAGCCACAGGCGCCGAGCCACAAGGTTAGTTTATTAAAAGAACAATTTGGATAGGATAGGTGACTCATGCCTGTAATCCTAGCACTCTAGGACGCTGAGGCAGGTAGACTGCTTGAGCTCAGGAGTTTGAGATAAGCCTGATCAAGAGCGAGCCCTGTCTTTCCTAAAAACAGAAAAACTAGCTAGGCATTGTGGCAGGTGTCTGTAGTCCCAGCTACTCTGGAAGCTAAGGCAAGAGGAATGCTTAAACCCAAGAGTTTGAAGTTGCTGAGAGCTATGATGCCAAGAGACTCTACCCAGGGCAAAAGAGTGAGATTTCTGTCTCAAAGAACAACTCCCCCAAACAAACAAGAACAATTTACCATCTGAAGCTTGAAAAATATGAGATCAGAGTCATAGAATGTCAAGGTAGAAAATAATCTGGAAAGTTCATCTAAATCTCTCAGAAAGGAGGATGGTGACAGAGGTTTGACTCATAGGAGCAGAGCTAGTCAGGGCGAGGGGCTGGGCAAGCAGGTGAGAAGAAGGTGAATTTGAGGTGGCTCTTGCTAGGTAGCATGGTCAGCAAGGGCTGAATAAGGGGAGACCTCAGTGATATCTTAAAGAGCAGGTGAGTGAGCTGCCTGGTGTCATAAACTGTCCCACTGTTAGATAATTGCACAACGTGTCTATCCCGATTATCCACTGAAAAACTCAAACTTATGGCCCGCCCCCTAGGGCTCTTCGCACCAGAGCAGTAACACCTTATTGGCTGTTCTACCATCCCAACACCTCCCCTAACCGAGACTATATCAGATGCCCTTGTCTTCTACTCCCCCTCTCCCTCTTCTCCCATCCCCATGTGTGTCTCTTCTCCTCTCCTCTCTTCCTCCGTTTCTCTCTCTCTCTCTCCCCCCTCCTCCTTCCCCTGCCCATAAAGACCTTTCGTACAAGCCTTGGTGTTCTGTAAGTTTTGTGCCAGTTGAGTGCCCCCCCTTACAATATCTGTTCTCATTTATAGGTTGCCTGAAAAACATACAGGGTGACACAACCATAGGTTGTCTCAAAAAGATATAATTGTTAAGAAGGCATAAGATATTTAGTGCATGTAACTTTCTATAGAAGATACTAGCACTTTCAAATAAAAACATAAACCATCAGAAATTTCAATTGCTTTATCATGATAAAATGAGGAAAACATATCAACTTGCATAAATCCATTTAGGTAAGATTAGATTCATACTTAATAATATGCATTTGATTGATGAATTTTTCATCTTATTTATGCATGTATCAATACATTTAAAGTGGCAGTTTATCTATCCATATTTTAGATATTTATCTCAGTCACTTTTAAAATGTATGACATTCAAATAATACCTATGATCTTGGTAACTTGTATTAAAAAATAAGTAGTTACAATGAATTAAAGAAAAGAGAATAATTTGAATAACGTATACTTGGAAATATTTTCCATCATCATTTCAGACATTTTGAAAGCATAGAATGACCTCTAAGACTCAGGAATTATAAGGGTAATGGCGCAATTTAACTCTTTAAAAATAATTTTAACGAATTTATTGCCCAAAGTTGTTTCTTTAATACTCAAAGTTGTTTCTTTTAATCTTGTGTGCTAAAGAACGTTATTTGACGTTAAATAGCAAAGCTGAATTTCATAGAAATAAAATATTGGATTGAATAGAAATAACTTTTAAAAATATTTCAACATAACATTCAGGGTGGTAATTTTAAAATATAAATTGGGACATGTCATCCGCTGCTCAAAATGATTAAACGGCCTCCCATCTTGCTCAGTGTGAAAGCTGAAGTCCTAAGATGTGTAACTGGTTTCCACCTTTTATGAATACTTTCTTTTTCCTTGGAGCTCTCATCCTTACATAATCATTTTTTAACTCCCTCACTTCAAGCCAATCAGCCTCCTTTTAGTTCTCAAACACTCAAAGACACATTCTGCTGCTTAGGGCTATCTTCTGTACATGTGATTCCTTCTACTGGAAACCTCCTTCCTTTAGAAAACTAGATGACTGGTTTACATGTCATTGCTCACGAAACTTCTTTCTGCATTAGGTCCTTGGTCATGGAGATTCAAAGCATGAACTCATATACAAAGTAAGATCAGTGATAAGATAAGACTTGTTAGATAAAAAGGAATACAGAAAGAATAAAAGGCTCCAGAGCCCCTGACAGAAGAGGGGAAATCCAAGTGGGAAGTCCCTCTGTGGATCTTTTGTCTAAGGGTTTTATACAGATCTTAAGAATAACATTTGGCTAGGACTTGGAAGACTTATGTTGATTAGTGAATGAATGAGTGTATTAACAAATGAATGTAGTCCTTCCAGCTTCTGTCAAAACTGGCAGGGAGTCCACTCCAGGAAATGCCCAACTTCCATTAAATATTGGAAAAACTTCTTTTCCCCTGTCTTGCCTATATTCAGAGAGTGCAGTTTGTAGAAAAATAAGGCTATTTGCTTAGGCCTGGAAAATGGGGGTCCTTGTCCAATCCTGAGTAGGGGAAACCTTGTTTCATGATCATTAGATTTTTGCTTAACTATTGCCTTCTCAGTGAGGCCTTGTGATAACCTTGACCATGGCCATACTATAAGACTTCTCTTTTAATTCTCTGCTTTACTTCATACCACATATTTTCATTTTATTACTATACATTTCATTTGTTTACTGCATTGTTGCCCATAGCCATGAACATGTCAAAAATAAAATCACATCAAGTTAGGAAAAATGTAAAATTTTATTGTACAAAGAGCAGCTTGAGAACTGGGAAACCTCAAAATGAACACAGTAAGAAGGCCCACTTATAGCAGTCAAAGCACAGTTTATACAACATAAAGGAGGAGATATATGAAGATATATGATCGTTTTTGTGATTGGCTGTTATATATTAACATTCTTTTTAAGGCAAGCAGAGCTGTTTAAGCTGATTTGTCTATAGTTGATTGGTTCAATTTCACTGATTCATGCTGAAAAGAATATAACACATTCTGTGTTTCATTATGATCACTGATAGCATTTCAGAAAAATTAGGATGATATATTTTGGCTATGTGGCTATCTGTGCCTGGTCTTGGGGTATATTTAAACTGTAGTCTCCATTTTTAGTTTTTTTTTTTTTTAACAAATATAATCTTCTGAAATTAGAAAATTCTGTCTGATTTATTCACTGCTGTGCCTTACTAATGAGAAAAGAGCTGGAACACGCATATAATCAATACATATTGCTTGAATGAGTGTAAGACAGACTTTAAGTCTTGCTGAAATTTATAATATAACTTTAAACAATGCTTTAATAACTTTATTAAAATAAAGCATAGTTTTAAGTTTTTTCAGTGCTATAACAGTAAACAACAATTGCCCCAGGAACATAGTTACTTATTTTTGCCCATTTGCTTAGTTGCATAAGGAATTTTAGATAGCCAGGTGTCATTTGAATTTGTAATCGGCGGCAAATAAGCCCCTCAATTCAACAGAATTCAGAATCACAGGGCACAGAGCTGTCCCTTGCCCCATGCCAGGCCCTTTATTATGAGAAAGAGTATCTCAAATCTACCCTTTCATCTTAAATTAGGGATGCATGCAAGGGATTCATGGGCAATCTTGCTTGAAATTCCTCAGGCTTATAAATTTTATTGATTTATGAGCTCTTTATATACAAGATTTATGCTGTTCTCTCACCATATGATAATTTAGTTAAGTTATAACAGGAAATAGAAAAGGGGTAAGTGTTGTTATTTAGTGTGCTTAATTTAATGAGAATGTTTGTTCCTTTAATGTGTGCTTTTTCTGTATAAAAAAAAAAAGAAGAAGCCTATCTTTCACTCTTAACATAAGAAAACTTGTATCTAATTTGACCTTTTCTTTAAAAATAGAAAATGGAGTCAATTCTATTTCTATGAAGCAATAAAGAAAGCTTATCCATGATGCCTCTAAGAAAGGAATGATGTAATTAGATCCTATTACAGTAATAATTTTGACTATTCAAGATAGTGAAGGCTCCACTATATGAGAATCAAAGCCCAGATAACAGAGGGATTCAAATCACTCATACTCTGTTTTTGAGAGTGAACCTTTACCAAGAAAGGAAATTAAAATATGATTGTAATGTCTTTTCATAACATAAATAATGCTATCTTAATAATATTAAATTGAAGAGATGACCCAAAAAAGCCATTTATAAGTGTTTATTATGTTAACTTGCTTTCACAATGGCTTACAGAAAGTAGTCATTATTAAAAAGTAAAGGGAACTTAATTTGAACATAAATTGCATGTGCACACTAGCTACGTAAGATGCTTATGGAAGAAAATTTTATATTCTTGGTTATGGTACAGAAAATTTGAAATTGGACAGAACAACATCCAAAATTTGCAAGGTATTATCTAATAGTTGTCTTCCTAAGTCAGCCTTCAACAGTGCAGGCCACTACCTTAGGATCAACTGTTTCTCATAATAGAGTATATATTGAGATGTAATATTTCTGGATACTGGTTCATTTCTTCCTGTTTATTTCTTCACTTTTTCTCCTAATTTCTTCATTTCCTACTGTAAAGTAAGGAAAGTAAGGTATTTAAAAGTAATTTTAGTATATCTTAATTTTGTATAAGATTTTTAGTAATTATGCAGACATAGGCAGTAGAAAAGGTTTATGTATAGTGAAATTATCTGAAATCTACGTATTTAAGTGAGATAAACATTATTTTCTGGGCGGCACCTGTGGCTCAGTGAGTAGGGTACTCACATATACTGAGTGTGGTGGGTTCAAACCCAGCCCCAGCCAAATTGCAACAAAAAAATAGCCGGGCATTGTGGCGGGCGTTTATGGTCCTAACTACTTGCGAGGTTGTGGCAAGAGAATCACCTGAGCACAAGAGCTGGAGGTTGCTGTAAGCTGTGACGCCACAGCACTCTACCCAGGGTGACAAAGTGAGACTCTGTCATAAAAAATAAAACAAAAAACAAAAAACATTGTTTTCCACATTCCGGAGTTAATAAAATTAACTGTCCCTAGAGAAATGGCATGACTTCCATTGGTTTTCACGAGAGACTCTGGGAAGAGAGACCATGTTTCCAGTATTCAGAAACAAGATGAAAGGTGGAGAAGATGGTGCATCGGAAGTAGCAAACAGAGCATAACCAGACGGTAACCAGAACACTTCTGTGGCATATATATTCTTTTGAATTTTCACTTGCTACCTCTTTTTTCCCCCATTATCTTATTTTATTCCTTTCCTGGCTCCTTCTGTATTAATAAAATAAAATACATTTTGCACTATAGTAATTTACTCAAATTTAAGTTGTAGTTCACTTTAAGTATTTTACAAATTTTTTTATTTTTAATGAGGAATTATACTTTCCTTTCACTAAACCAATCAAAGAAGAAGAGTGGAATAAAGCTGCATTAATCCAATCCACCTTCATCATTCTCAAATTATATGTATTTAATATGGAAAATATAGCAGTAGAATTTATTGGAGAGAATATATTTTTTTAAATAATAAATAGCTTGATTGGGTAGAAATAAAAAGTCATGAAAGAAAGATTATGATAGATAATGAAATAAATAGCTGAAATACTTTGGGAACAAATAAGCTTAAAAATCACTGGTGAAACTAAGAATAAAGAACAATATGGAAAAAATAAATGGCAGAATATCATGACTAAAAGATGTTTTACAATAGATATCAAATTTTTACATTTAGTTTTTATTTAGACTTCTTTTCCATCTTTCTCTCACATTAGCCAACATTTTGAATAACATTAAATTACTCATCTTAAAAGGGTAGACAATTTCATAATTTAAAAATAGTTTCAAACGTTTATTAATTTTGTACTTTCATATTTGCAATTTCAAAAAGGTAATTGTATATATTTACGGAATACTATGGTTTTTCCATGTATGTTTACATATGAGGTCTGACAATTAAGTTGGCAAACTCATTCTAGAAAAGGAGCTACATACCTCATTGCTGAGTATCACGATGGTCACCTTCAGAGGAGGCTCCTTGGGTAGCTAAGCATAGACCCCAGTGCCTAGGCTACCCTTCAAAGCAATTTGGAACTCTTTGTGGAATGGTTATTATAGCTGTTGCCATATTGCTCTTGAAGTGCTGAATGTCACTTTCAATATTACCTTTATTTTCAGGTAAAGAAAAAAATCATTGGGGCCCAGATTAGGTGAGTAGAGGGGGTGTTCTAATACAGATACTTCTTTATTCACTAAAAACGTCCTCACAGACAGTGCTGTGTGTCCCAGCACATTGTTGTGATACAAGAGCCATGAGTTGCTGCCAAAGAATTCCAGCATAAGGATCAAATTTAGGTATTTGCCCTGTCTCTCACTCTAAACATTTGTCATTATTTGTGGTGGAAACATTCAAAATCTTCTCTTCTACCTATCTTGCAATACAGGATACATTGTTTTTGCAGTTAATCACCCATTTGTATAAAAGAACATGGAAACTTGCTCTTCCAGTCCAACTATAACTTTGTGCCCATTGACAAATCTTTCCTTGACCTCCCACCTGTCCCTCTTCCCTATATGCTGGTATCTACTATTCTTCCCTCTACTTTTGTAAAATAAACTTATTTAAATTTCATATATGGGCTGGATCATGTGGTGTTTATCTCTATGGGCTGGGCTTATTTCATGTAACCTAACTTCCTCCAAGTTTATCCACATGGCCACATAGGACAAGATTTTATTATGCTTTATGGTTGAATAATATTTCATAAATACATAACACATAATTGGAAATTCCTAACACATAGTCACCCTATGTGTTATATACATATAAATGGATAGGTTTTTATCCATTCATCATTTGATGCACATTTGTTGATTGTATATCTTGGCTGTTCTGAATAGTGTTGCAATGAACAAGGATGTGCAGAAGCTTCTTCAACAAGCTGGTTTCCTTTTTTGAATACATACCCTGTAAGGGGATTTCTGGATCATATTGTCATTTTACTTTTATTTTTTGAGGTATCTTTACTGTTTTCGGTGATGAAAATACTAATTGACATTCCCTTCAACAGTATGCAAGAGTCCTTTGGTCCCTGCATCCTTGCCAGCATTTGTTTTTTTAGTAATTGCTCTTCTTAATGGGATAAGGTGAGGATATTTTTAATAAGATTTCAACAATAGGCAAAAAAAAAAAAAAATAGATGAACAGCGTTACCCCCAGCTAAGAAGCTACTTTGTAGCAAAGGAAATAAAGTGAAGAAACAATACAGAATAGGAAAAAGCATTTTAAATAAAAACTATAATCTCTGGTGAGGAGTTAATACTCAGAGTGTAGGTACATAAGAAACTCAACTCAATAGCAACAAAATAAATAATTTAATTAAAATGTCATTAAAAATGACAAAGTATCTGGATAGACATTTCTCAAATGACCAGCAGATAGGAAAAAATATTCAACATGACAGATCATCAGAGAAAAACACATCAAAATCACAATGATAGAATTTGATATTTTAATACAATCTGAAAGTCAAACAGGGAGTGCAAACCTCATATACACTTTAAAGCTAAAATAAACTTGCTCTTGGAGGTTGTCTTAGTAAATCTGGTGCTGCTCTAAGAAAATATCATAGAGGGGCTGACTTAACCAAAACAACTTATTTCTCAAAGTACTGGAGACTGGAGATCTGATGCCAGAGTTGCAGCACAGTTGGATCCTTTGAGGGGCTTTCTGTCCAGCTTATAGATGGTTAACCTCCTATGTGACCTCAGGTGACTTAGACATAGCTCAGGTCTCTACTCTTTTATAAACGCAATGCTCCCACCATGGAGAACTCTTATTAATGTAACCTCTTCTAAACTTAGTGCTCAAAGACTCTGCCCCTAAAAACCATCACATTAGGTGTTTGGGCATTAATATATGAATTGGGGGGTACACAAACATTCTGACTATAACACATGTTTATTTTATTTTATTTTATTTTTGCAGTTTTTGACCAGGCCCAGGTTTGAACCCACCACCTCTGGTATATGGGGCCAGCACCCTACTCCTTGAACCACAGGCACCGCCTGACTATAACATGTTAAATTACTCACAGTATTTACTCGTTGAAGTCTTGCTTACTATATTCAAGAAAGCCTAATTTTACAGTCCTTAGATTCCAGTTTATTATGGTATTTAATAGTCTTTCATGAAGAATTCATATTTTCAAATGTAATAATTATAGAAAACTAAGTCTGGCAAATGAAATTCACTTCCAGTATCTATATAATAGCAGAATATCTTTTAGACTTATATCTATAGTCAATAGCAGAATATCTTTTATTGCCAATGATAGTCTTTTAATATTTTTAATTTTCAGTAGTTTTCTTGTTCTTTGTAATATCTTTGCGAATCTTTAAAAATTAGTCTAGATAAAAATCATTAATTGGAGTATTACTGAACATAACCATAACCCATATATCTTACTAGGAACTTACTATGACCTCACAGATTCTCACTCTAAAAGAAAATAGATAGTTGAATGAATGAGGAGACAAGAAAAACTGGGGAATGTCATTTAAATTGTGCTCAGTTATTCAAACTTTCAACGACGAAGCATTAGGTTTTAAGAAAAATACCATCCAGGATTGGAATGTGAAATGATGTGGCTGATTCCACTCAGCAGACATTTGAAATACAGCAAGTAAAACATTATAAAATTCTGCAAAAATCAAGTGCAGAGATAAAGCATTCTGCTAGCTATCTTCAATTTGTAATGAAATTATTTTCATGTTGCAGTGAAAAATTTTCAACAATATTTAGGCTATACATACATTTTATTTTCCTGCAGAATTCTTAGGAAATCTAATGGGATAAGCAAAACTATGGGTAGGGTAATGTAAGGGATAAAAATTTATCATCGCCTTTGTTTTATAGAATTGTGATCCTATTGAAATCACATATAGTAAAATAATTTGCATTTTTGAAGAGGTCTCAGGTACTATTGTGTGTCCAAATGGGACTTACGATGGAAATTATTCAGATTATGTTGAAAGTTGGCTACACTGACTTCTATGTGCTATTCTCCCATGACCTGAATGTTGTCAAAAAATGCAAGTCCGTTTATGACCATATTTTCATGTAATTATTTTGTACCTAATGTGATTTCCTCTATTTCCCAGTTAATATAGATTGGTTTTGTTTTTATAAGACATTTTCAAATCAAAGCAGTCACTAAAATTCAGTTATTGGCAAACAGAAATAATAGGGATTGTTCTATTAAGAAAAATTCATACACTAGCCAGAAATACAAAGACTCCATAGAATGGAGAAGATAAGACATTAAGTTACCTATTACAGTGGAAGAATTACTATATTAAAATGAATCTACTACATACACTGAACAATCAACTCCTCTGAAAAGAAAGTTGGTCCTGACAGGAGTACAAGTATCATTATACATAAATTGGTTCCTTTCAAAGAGTAACTTAATGGAGAAAATCAATTTCTATGATATTCTTTGGAGTTTTAAAATTATTAACTTTAAAATAATGACCCATTCAAAGAGGCAAGAAAATAACATTTAATGTTCACACGGAATTAGGCTAATTTTACATCATAGATCATTACATTTTTCTTCCTAGAGTAGATGGCTGTGAAGTATTGCCTGTTTTAGAAGGAAACGAACACATTTTATTCTCAGTCCTGAGGCTTCCATTCTTCATCACAACTTTGCTTGAAAATTCAGGCATTAGCAATTGCTCAGCACTGATGAGGAGGAATTAGAAAAAAGGATAGAAAAGATGTGTAGAAATCATTCCTACAAGTCGACAATGTAAGGTTTGGTCCTTAATCTGAAATTAATAGATATATCACCTTATTAAATCAGACAAAAGTAAACTAGCAAATACATAAAACATGTCATCATGTTTTAGTGTAAAGAAATTTTACAAATCTATAATAAACACTGAAATAGGGTTTTCAACTGAGACTCTCACATTACACTCAACTAGGCAATTTTAAATTAAGTTGTCATAATAAACTCTTACCTTTTCTAACTAATGGAAACAGTTGATTCAGATTAAATAATCCAATCTCTTTTGCTACAATCCATTCACTCTTCATAAACATGTTATTTAAAGCCTTTAAAATGATAGTTGATTATGGTAAATTGCAACACCAGTCTTGATTTTTAAAATAGCATAAGGTCAGTGGAACCAACTTGTGCCCCAATCAGAAAAACAGTTTCCATATATAGACTTGATGCATTTAATGTAGACTTGCACCTTGATACTCAACCAGGAAGTAATTTGTATATGTATTTCATAGATGGCTTGGGATGATTTATTTTTAGAAAGACACAACTCTACTTTTTTATCAAACAGTTGGAAATGTGAGGTATTATTTATATTCTATATAGACAATAATAGCATTTATGATCTAAGAAACTTGTGATGATTCAAACACATTCTATTTACTGTGCACTTTGTTTCTAGTATTGTTATGTTGTAATATATAATGATAATTATACAACTCACCCTAATGAGCAATCGGTGAGAGCTTGTTTTCTTGTAACTGTATGGTCCCCGTGCTACCATCACTGCCTTAGCTCCACCTCAGATGAGCAGGCATTTGAGTCTCATGGAAGGACGTGTCTTAGATCCTTCACATGTGCAGCTCACAGTAGGGTTCACGCTCCTATGACAACCTAAGGCTGCTGCTGATCTGACAGCAGGCAGAGCTCAGAGGGTGATGGGAGCGATGGGGAACACCTGTAGCTACAGATGAGCTCAGCTCCTGCCGTGTCTCCCATTGGTCCTAACAGGCCACAGCCAGACACCAACCACCGGACTAGGGGTCTAGATGGCACAACTAAGCAATGCAAGGAAAAAAGGAATCTTTGATATACTTTCTTACAATTCCCTCTGCTAAATATTACCTTGTAAATAAACAATGATGATTGAAGCCTGAATTTTTTAATGGCTCTATTTTAGATAGCATTATTTCCTAGAGGTCATGTCAATTCTCACAACAGTTAAATGTAATTTCTTAATAAAATAGAAGCAGTTCGTTGACCATTAATGCAAGTTTAGATACTGTTGTGACTGACATTCCTCTTTGGCTCAGACGTACTCTCTCCATGGGTGTATTTTCAAATAGAGTTTAAAATTATGTCATGGCCTGGTGTTAAGAAAAACAAATTATAATCACGCTATTTTTTCCCTCTTGACAAATGAATTTAGCTGTGAAAGGAAAGGGCAAACAAGATATCATTTAGGATAAATTTTAGAAATCATAAATGTTAAAATCTCTCAATGAATGTAATAGCTGGACAACACATGTTAATGAGAAGATTCTTTAGTCTGTAGGCCAATAAGAAAAAGAAAGCAGAAAACAATTATTTCATGATTGCAATTCACAGTAGGCATTTTCTCAACATTGTAATTGCTATACTTTGGTCTGCACAGTAAGTGTATTTCATTAACTTTAAAATAGTACACTATTTTAGTGTACTAAAATAGTTCCCAAGGCTCTGATTTTATTGACAATTTCCTTCTAAAACTGTTATGACTCACTTGAAAGATAGTGTTTTATTCATAAAGAATTATTCAGTTTAAATTGAAAAAACACTGAAATATGTTAATACAAGATCTTGAAGAGTGTTACAATATCTTGATTAGTGTGACAATATCAATGTTAACTTTTCATGGGAAAAACTTTATGAAAAAGAAATAACAATTCTTGACTTAGACTGCAGATAGAAAATTGGAGATATTTTGACATCTTTATTATTTGTGTCACCTCTTCTGTTTGGAAGATACTGTGCTGGTAATGTGTCATTAAGAAAAAAATATATCTTCAATTTTTTCTCCTTTGCAGATGAGAAAATATGAGGTATATTCTCTGAAGAAAAAGCTTGGTTGTGTTGTGATGTAGATAACATATTAGAATATAATAATATTCTTTTATTATTATTACATGTACCATAAAATAAGCAATGACATTTACATATATTCAAGAGTACAACTATTTAATGTTACCAAAAATCTAACAAAGTTACTGGATATGTCAATGGCGAAAAGTGTGCAGAACATATATTTAAGTTTTGAACAAAATATATTAGATATGAGTTTTTTACACTAAAAAGAATAATTTGTATAACTGTAATTGTATTTGTTAACTTCCAAACAAAGCAAATCATGGGATTCTAAAAAATACAATTCATGAAAATTGGTATGAATGAAATAATACACAGAAACAATTCTTATTAATATTTGTATAGACTATATTATTATTTTTTTTTATTCAGAGTCTCGCTATGGTGCCATCCGTAGAGTGCCATGGCGTCACAACCTACAGCAACCTCAAACTCTTGGACTTAAATGATTCTCTTACCTCAGCCTCCCAAATAGCTGGGACAACAGGTGCCTACAACAACACCGGCTATTTTTGTTGTTGTTGCAGTTGTCATTGTTGTTTTAGCAGGCCCAGGTTCGGTTGGAACCCGCCAGTCTTGGGGGGTATGTGTCAGGCTCCCTACCCACTGAGTTACGGCAGCTGCTTGTAGATGATATTATTATAAAAGTTTATAAAAATTACCTCTAAAACATTACCAAGCTTATCAAGATATAAACTAAAATATTTTATTATCTTTCAAATTGTTGAAAAATCCCAAAACCAAATGTGATCTGACACATTCATGAATTTATCTGTCATCTTTATTTCTTTAGTAACACATTCATTTTCTCCATTTACTTTCACTGATATTTTTCAATCATTTGTCTATTTCTAATGTTTTAATTTTTTTAGACTTCTTTAAATATTCTGGGTAAAAGTACATTATCAGTTATGTGGTTTATAAATATTTTTTCCCAGTCAGAGGTTTTCCTTTATGTTGTATAAATAAGTAATGTCTTTTAGGGAGCTGCAGTTCTTAATTTTGATAAAGTCAAAGTTTTCCTTTTACTCATTTTACTTGGAGGGGGGTTAGTACTGAAAAAATTCTTGTCAACCCAATGTGACAAAGATGGTCTTCTGTGCTTTTTCTAAAAGTTCTTTAGTTTAAGATTTTACATTGAGATGTTTACTGTATTTGAAGAAATATTTGTATATGTTGCAAGGAATCAATAAAGGTACTCTTTCTTTTCTTTTCTGCATGGGATGTCCAATTATTTTGGTGGTATTCGTTAAAAAGACTACTACAATTTTGGTACTAGGAGCAGTTTTTGAGAAATAAAATTTTAAGAACGATTTTTCTGGGCAATACCCATAGCTCAATGGGTAGGGCGCCAGCCACATACACTGAGGCTGGAGGGTTCGAACTGGCCCTAAACAACAAGGACAACTGAAAACAACAACAAAAAAATAGCCAGGCATTGTGGCAGGTACCTATAGTCCCAGCCACTTGGGAGGCTGAGGCAAGAGAATCGCCTAAGCCCAAGAGTTTGAGGTTGCTGTGAGC
>CAUYON010050119.1:0-11795 GCA_963573935.1 Arctocebus calabarensis
ATATAGTGATCAAGGAAATGCCATGAAGGATATCTGTAACAGTATGATCAAAATATTTCTGAATGTATATGAATCGTGCCCTGTGATTGCACCAATGTACATAATTATGATTCAATAAAATTATTTAAAAAAAAATAAAATTAAAAAAAAATTTTCAGTGAAATCAGGATTGTCAAAGTGCTGTTACTATGAATATCCTCAGATACTCCTGTTTAAAATTCAGTCAAAGTTGATGTGTTTAATTTGTATAAGGTGTTGGTTTAAACCTAAGACAACTCCTATATCTTGTTTCTTATGTCATATAATTTCTCATGGAATCTATGCAAATTATCTGCAGAACAACCCACATTCTGTATGAATCCATTTGTTTCATCATCTCTAGAGTAAGAGTTAAACCCTTTGGAAAGAATAATACAAGAATGTTTGAGTCCATTTATGTTGCTATAACAAAATACCTGTGACTGACTAATTCCTAAAAGCAAACAGAAATTTATTTCTCACAGTCCTGAAGGCTGGGAAGTCTAAGATCAAGGAGCAGGCATTTGGTTTCTGTGAGGAGCAGGTCTCTGCTTCCAAGAACAAACTTTGTCTCTGGACCGGACCAATGCCATGTCCTTACATGGTTGAAGTGGCAGAAGGGGGAAAATGGGCAGACGCTCTTTGAAGTCTAATTTCCAATACTGGTGATGTTGAGTTTTGTTATTTGAATAAGGTGGTGGTTAATAGAAATTGTAAATATAAGCATTCTCTTATTTTCTTTTTGTAGGATGGTATTGTGAAGATTGAGTTTCCAAAGTGACTTTCTAATTCTATTATTTCTTCTACATTTATTAACTAAAATTTTTCTATACTGGAGATTTTTCTCTTTTAGTCCCTCTCTGCCTATGATCATAATTATTATCACTGTAGATCTGTGGATTGTTTTTTATTTCATGTCATTATTTGTTTCCATTATTATTCATTATTTATTTTGTTGCTTAAATTCCCCCTTCTGCCAACATCATCAATATTGGAAATTGGGTGCCTCCAGAACAGGTGCTAGGGATCAAATAGGTCCTCTCCAAAACTTGTTGAAACTTAATCCCTGCTGTGCCAGTAGAAAGAGGTAGTGTCTTCTGGGAATCAAGGTCATGAGAGTTGAGCCTCCATGAATGCATTAATGCTCTTATAAAAAGAGGCTTCCAAGAGAGTTTTCCCATTTTCCCAAGTTCAGTTTCATTAGTTACTGTGTATTTGTTTTCAGGCACAAAGTCTTCTAAACTCATTTTACAATTTCTCTGCCTAGACATAGAATTATCCATTTTCCAAAGAGTCTGCTTTCTTTCTTGTTCCTGTTCAGTTTTAATGAAATGCTATTTAGAAATCTGGATACTACAGATGTTTATTGTAGTGTCAATGTTTCTAAGCCCATTCTTTTGTGAATAGAGACAGAAAAACATTTTGCAGAATATAAACCTCTGTGTATGTCCAATTCCCATTTGATTTCACAGAATTCTTCTTTAGTTTTCTCATTCCACACTGGTATTTCCAAATTGGTGATAAATTTGGTTTCCAAAAATGTTAGTAAATTTACTCACTTCTTTTATTCTATAAAATAATACCAAATTTTAAATTATACCACCATTTTCACTAGCAACAATAAATATCTAGATCAGTAACATGATTTTTGTAGAATTTTCTGAGCTCAGAATGTTTTTCTTGAGGCATAAAGTGTTTAGAAGCTAAGTAAAATAATTACTTGATCTTTGCTTTCATGCTTTCAACCTAACCTAAAATTAAAATTTTTAACTTCTATTTGTAGTCAATTATTGATTTAATTTTTTTTCTATTTTTTTCATTTTGAATATGCAAAACATTAGAATGAAATGTTTGAAATTATTGAAAGACATATACCCAGAAATCACACTCTCATACCTTTTCTCTCAACTCTATATGTATCTACTCTCTATAAGTAACATATCTTTTTAGTTCCTAGTTAATTCTAGTGCATTATTTAATGAGGTATATGAAGCTAATATAATAAAAGTTTAACATTTGTTATTTGTCCATGGTGTATTAATGGATGTTTATTAAGTTACTTCTGTTGCTTTTTTATGTGATTAAAATATTTGGACACTAGACAAAAAAAAAAAAAAAAATCTGTTTCAGCGATCCCCAAATAGAATGAGTTCTTCCTTTTCTGGATTCCAGTTGTAGTGTATACTGCCAATAAATACCTAAAATCTATGAAAGGGAAGTTCATTACTCTTTTAGAATTTTTGTCAACCCGTGTCCATGGTGTATCAGACCATCTTAGGAAAGGCTTTATTTTAATTTCTCCTTCTGTGAATGCGTTTGATTATCTTGTATCATGTTTAAGTGACATTCATCTATACCTTCCTGCAAAATGGAATCTGTGGTAGACATTTTGGTCCTTTTTCTTTCTTTCTTTTTTTTTTAGACAGAGTCACTTTGTCATCCTGGGTAGAGTGCTGTGATGTTACAGTTCACAGCAACCTCTAACTCTTGGGCTTAAGAGATCCTCTTGCCTCAGCCTCCTGAGTGGCTGGGACTATAGGCGCCCACCACAATGCATGGCTAGTTTTTGGTTGCAGTTGTTATTTTTCTTTAGCAGGCGCTGGGGCTGGGTTCGAACACACTTGCCTTGGTGTATGTGGCTGGCGCCCCACCTACTGAGCTATAGGCACTGCCCTTTCCTTTTTTTTTTTTTTTAAGGTAAGCGTTTAACAAAGTTTACGGAGGAAGAGAAAAGCTTACAGAATAAGAAAGTTTACAAAGCAAGATACATTCACCAGACACAACAAATGGGCCTTCATTCCTAGGGCATGTAGGCAACGAGGACCTTTTTACTCCTTGCTTTCATTTTATTTTAAATTATTTTACATTAATTTTAATATTATGTAAAAGTTACAGAATATGTAATATTACTATACACTGCCCACCTGGCTTTCTCCTCCCATTAACATCTCGTATGGCTATAATAACCATCAAAACTTATAAGCTAACACTTCCTTAACTACACACAATACTCACATTTCCTCCGTTTTCTACTAATGTCTTCTCTTTTCCAAGATTCTATGTGGGGGTGGCACCTGTGGCCCAAAGGAGTAAGGTGTCAGCCCCATATGCTGGAGGTGGTGAGTTCAAACCTATCCCTGGCCCCCCAAAAAAAGATTCTATGTGAATTGCTTTGATTTCAAAAATTCCATGTATGTATATATGGAGATTGACCCTATAAATTGTCAGCAGACTCTTCTAACTTGTAATCTGTCTCTCTTCCTTCTCTGTGGGGCATATTTCTTCTTTCACTCTACTCTTTTTCCCTGTGCCTGGTGATTTGTTAGGTAGTTAAGTTCTTGTAATTCTCTATTGTATTACTCTGAAATGTTTTTTCGTAGCACTTATCAATATGGTTTTCAGATCTGCTTGTTTTCTTCCCTCTCTTCGCTCAACTCTAAAAGCCATAAATGCAGGAGGCGTGTTTATTTACTCTCTACAGAGCGCCTGCCACATTCTGAGTGTTCACTATTATCTGTTCATTAAGTAGATCAGCACGAAACCCTGTCATAGAAAGAATCATTGAAGTAACAACATTTATTTTAGAACAGAGGAAATTAAATTGGAACATGATAGATATTTTCCGATATTAAAAGTGATTACATAGAAAAATCAGATTTCCCGTGTGTAACTCTGGAGACCCGGTGAGGCAGACGAAACTCGGTTATTATATTTTTTTAAATTGGAAAATGGTTAACATAGCCTTCACCTCATTTGAAAATATTTCAAATTTTATATAAAACCAGTACATTGTACACCATAATTGCATTAATGTACATAGCTATGATTTAATAAAAATAAATAAATAAATTGGAAAATGTTTTCAAATTTGTAATTTTAGAAAAAAAACTATTACCATGGAATATTGTCAAAGAGAAAATGGATTTCAGTCTGACAGGTTGGAGAGGAGGTTCATGCATAAACTTGACTCGACTTAACCCATTCTTCTAAGTATATTTTCAAAGCTAGGATTGTATGAGTCATGGGAAGGAACTTTAAGGGCGCGTATTGATATAATCCTTCTTTCAGAACAAATACATTATTTCATATTAGCCCAAAAGAATGAATTCATAATCATAAAATTTTGGTAATTTAGCAGCTTAGTGGGAGTCTATTTTGAATGGGAAATATTTCTAGTTACCAAAAAATAATGCTATTTTTGTAATATTTTTCTCTGCTTTTTGTTATACATGATGCTAAATTGTATGAATCATGCACTAATCTAATGTATTTATTAAAGTAAAATTATTTGCATATATTATTAGGTTTTGCTTTTTTCATAGAGACAATACTAACTATAAGCATATTATTTTTGAACAGAGGTTTTGAAATTTATATCTGAATTAATGAATGAAAGCTACAAACTGAGTCTTTATGCATACAACACACATTTCTTTCTTTCTTTTTTTTTTTGTTGCAGTTTTTAGCCGAGGCCAGGTTTGAACCCACCACTTCCAGTATATGGGGCCAGCACCCTGCTCCTTAGAGCCATAGGTGCCGCCCAACAACACACATTTCTTTATTGAAGATATCTTCAGGTATCTGACAGTACCTGGAGGAAAACAGCTTATGCAAATTCTTGAAAAATACGAAACTTGTTTCAATGTATGATTTTAAGTTTCATGGAATAGATGTTTGGGATACACTCCAAGACATTTCTTTCCTGGCCTGACCCATTTTGAATTCATAATACAGTTGTGAAGCATGAGAAATTCAACGATGAAAAAAAAAAAAGACATTCAATGATGGTGCTTAAGCGCTTATGTGAAGGATATAAGCACACTAACCTCTTATTAAGGTAAAGCACATATAATGAAAGGGGACAAAATCTGGGAAAGGTAGTGCAGGTAAATGATTAAATCATCAAATATTGAAACTTAGGCTTTCTTTTATAAATAGTTGTCTACCCATTTGGAAGGCCTATACGTATTTTAGAATTATTTTTTTCAGAACAGGCAGTGTGTGTATTACCATTTGCTCAAAGAAATTCTGCGATTTTAAATCGGTTCTACATTTCTTTCATTCATTGTATTTGCTCTAGAGGGGGAGTTTTCAAATGCACCTGCACATTTTTGTGTTTATAAAAATGGCAATTATGATGATGTGTCATTGAAACAAAACTTCGCTGGATAGAAATTAAAAAGTGAAAACAATGATCTGCTAAAAACTATTATTTTGTCAGGCATTCCTTTCATCAAAATTACAATTAATTTCTTCCTCTCCATCGTCATTGTGATTGAAACAATGGCCAGTAATCTCACATCTGGTTACAGATTTAAAAAGAGAACACTTCCTTCTTTCACAAAGCTCTGTAAGTATTGTGTTTATATTGTTAGATGAGATAGTTAAGATTCTCGGGTATTCAATGTTTTGTGTTTATTGTGATTAGACTCTAGAGAATTTGCCACCTAAGTATGGAAGCAGTATTTGATTAAAAATAAATGTCTTAAAACAGCCTCTTTCACTCTTTCGTTGCTTTGAAATATCTGTGATATCATTAGGATTAAAAAGAAAAGTAATTCCAGCACATGGTTAGCACTTGCTTTAGATTTAATGTGAAACTGACTCTCTTTCTGTCCATAAACATTGAGGGCTGGCAAGGGTCAGCACTCCTCATGCATCTTCCTGGCAACCAGTGTAGTGCTCAGCATGAATCATCTGACTGTGTCAGTTCTTCCACATTTTCTTTTCTTTCTTGACTTTCCCCTTTTGGCTTTTCCATTCATTTCCTTTCCTCTCTTCCTCTAGCCACAGTCACTAGTTTCACTATGCAAAGAACATGGCTTTATATATAATCTTTCCTTTTTCATTATTATCCAATCTTTATTCATAGACAATTTAAATTACAATAGTAACAATATATAAGATCCTTCTTCTCAAATAGTTTACTGTTCGATTTTATGTTCATGGTGACTCCTTTGGCTCTCTTTTTCCTTCCACCATTTCCTAAGTAGGCAACTATACTGATTTCCTAGGGCTGCCATAAAGATACTACAAACAACTGTCAGCTTGACAACATCAATTATTTTTCTTGCAGTCTTGGAGGCTGGACATTTGAGATCAAGGTCAGCAGGTTTGTTTTCTTTGAGGCCTTTCTCCATGGTTTGTAGGTCTTCTCTCTGTGTCTTCACGTAGTCTTACTCTACAGAAGTCACTATCCTAGTTTCCTCCTTTCCATCCTAATGATTTCACTTTAACTTAATGACCTCTTTAAAGAGTCTATCTCCACATTCAGTCGCTGGGGTTCAGGACTGCAAAACGTGGCTTAAGGGAGGACACACATCCGTCTACAACAACAATATTCAAATATCTCAGCACTACTTTTCTTGTTCTTCAGCTTGAACTAGAGTCTCATTTCTCTGATCTGCCATTCAGCAGCTACTTGATACTTTTCTGTTCTCATTCCTCATTACTCATTAATAGAGGGGAGACAATAAAGCCAAAGCCCATGTTGGATGTCAGTGCACTTCAAACCCAGAATGCGTAGTCTTGATTATTAAGGATTTTAAGAACCTATTGAGTACATTTTGTTTGCCAACTCATGTTCTAGGTAATCAGTATACAAAAGTAAATGGTGTTTATAGTGTTTACAAACAGAATTTATAGTCACTGAGGAGGAAATAAATAAAAGGAACAAATAACTAGAATTGGTCAAATTGTAAAAGAAAAAAAGAAAGATGTTACAAAGAAAATAAATGGTGTTGTATAAATATAACTGAGGTTAGGGAAAGGAGATAAAAAAAACTTTAATTTCCCAGAAAGACACTTCTGAAAATTGACCTTTGTGTGAAAATCTGAAAGATGAAAAGGAGCTGGTGATACGAAATGTTGGGAATGGAAACCTGCAGGAGAGGAGACCAGAAAGAGCAAAGGTCCTTGTGCACCAGAAGACTGATGTGTTCAAAGGACACAAGGAGGTCCATGTGGCCAGAACACACACACGAGGAGTGATGATCAGGAGAGGCTGGGGGAGGGATAGCCCTATCCCGCAGGACCTGAGAAGCCTGGGTGATGAGTCACCTTTGGTTTCTATGCATAATTTTCATCATCCTGTTAGCTGGAAACTTTTCTTAGAATGATTTTCCTTGCGTCTCTTTTACAAATGCATCATTGAAAAGTGCTCTGTAAAAAACTCAGAGGTGGTAGCCCTTTTTTGTTTCTGTGTTATTGATGAAAATTATTATTTCAAGCTGAATACCATCACTGTGGTCAACGTCTTTAGGTTACTAAAGTTTTTTCCTTTGCTTAAATGTATGATTTCAAAGAGCAGAGTTCGGATGCCATATTACATTGTCTGTCACTGGCTGTTAGATTGTTCACCTCCGTCTGCTTCATGAAACTATTGCACAGATCTCCACAAATAATTACGTTGTGTACCAAAAAGCAGCTCTGTTGCTTCTAACATAGACTGGCTTCTTTAACAGAGACTCAAAACACTAGTGGTCTGAGCAGAGCCGAGTGTATTTTTTTCAAGTAACGTTCCTAAGTTAAGCAATTCAAGTCTAATCTGGTGGCATAGTAGCATCACGAACTAGACCTCTCATTCTTGTGGCTGGATCATCACTACAGTGCTGACATTATCCTTAAATAGTATAATACAGGATGTCCAAAAGTTTGTGTGCAATGTTAAATAGCACACTATTTTAAATTGCATGTGAACTTTATGGCCACTATGTATAATAATATAATACCTTTTATGACCGTTCTTAGGACATGAGTGACAAAAAGATCCTGTAACTTGGAAAGGCCTTAGTAAACATTAATTACTTTGATTATCTGAAATTGGGATATTGATTTCGCCGTCACAGATCATGCACTTGTTATTTCTGGGCTTGAATCTTTCTGTGAAATTGCACTGGCTATTATGGTTCACTCTACATATTTGGAAAGTCACTTTTTACCTTTGGGATTTTGTTTCTTCCTTTGTAAAATAAAAGATTAGAATTATATTGTTAATAAATTCCCTTCTAACTCTAGAAATCAATTGCTCTGTCATATACTTGTGTTAGAATTGTGGTTAATGCTTCATGATGAAGACAGTTTCCAGTTACCATTCTGGGGCTGATAACTTAAATAAATTTGTTCTATTGCTTATACTATATGCTAAACATAAAAGTTTCATGACACACTACACAAAAATAATGCTACCATTTTCTACATTTCTGTTTGGCACAGAGAAAATACACAGAGTGAACTTTATGGGCTTCTAGCCAGTGCAAAATTAATACTTAACATTTGGGAGTAATAGAAATAGCAAGGTTTAGAGACCAAAGGCCTTAGCTCTAGTCCCTCAGATACACCACCTGTCATTTACATGAAATTAGTTATTTTGACTTTTTGTCTATTACTTTTTATAATTAGAATATGAATAAAAAAATCATGCCACTTGATTTTGAAATTTAAGGGTAATCATTTAAGTAAAGGGCTGATAAAAATAAAGAAAAAGTATTATTAGAAGTTGTAGTAAGTACTCATTCCAGGACAACTTTGCTTTAGATTCCATGTAAGAATTAGGACCCTAAACTTCCCTATTATCTCCCTCCCCTTTTTTCTTGAATGGTGATAAGGACATGGCTGTCATCATGTGCTCTGTTAAACCTCTGAATCTTGGCATCTAGTCTCCCTACAGTTTTGAGCTTTTCTTATAAGTAAAGAGAGCACTATATTGCAGTGAAACTTGTTTTCTGTAATCCTTGAGGCTGTATCTGTAAAGACCAAATACAACATTGAAGTCCAGTAAGAATCGGAAGTCTGGAATTTAATGGCTTCTTGAGAGGAGTCATTTCTTTCCTTGAGGAGGAACGTATTAAGTGTATGGAATATAATGTGGCTTAGACTTCAGATGGTTCAGAGCTAAGTTGGTAGATGGAACCTTCGCTCTTAGTTAGATGCATGTAATGGGCTCCTATTTTAAGTCACCATGTTTTTGCTTTTCTGCTTCATTGGTTATAAATTTTGACAAAGAATCACTGCTGCCTCTGCACAAAACTTTGAATCCATACCATGTTACTTTAAGAAGGTAACAGTGATGTTTAGAAGTGAATAATGGCTAGTTGTTCATGCAATAATTAGCACATATAGATCTTTTATTTATTTTTATTTTACTTTAGAGCTTTTAAATTTTACTGCTATCCTGAAGGTGAAAAAATTGTAAAAGGAACCACAAATGGAGCCTTTTATTTATCCTTTTGCTTGTTGCATTCACTTATCCTTTTAGCTTCTATTTTATTGGCTTCTAAAATTGAGCCATCAATCTCTGAATGCCCAATCTAAAAAATGTATTTAAAATAAATTGCACATGAACTTTATGGATACCCTACATATATGTATATAATGAGAGGTAAGTGAAGCCACTTGAAATTTTATGTTAAATTAGATGCGTTGAAAGACTTTAGAAAGCCCCTTATTTGGATATTTATGAAGGTAATGTCTCCTCAAAAAGAAATTAACATATAAATTTATATATCAGCTGAAGCATTTTAACATCTCCCTTTTTCCACAATAAAAGTAAGCTGATGACATATGTACATACCTAAGATTACACTTTTCCGAGGCTCATTAGCTCTTTCTTAATGTTTGGGAATTATGATTCTAATGGACTTTCATGCTGCACTTAATCAATGATTTTTCATGTTCTACCTGCTTTTGCCTTTTTTATATATGCACACAAATGAAAAGAATCCAGAATAAGGGTGGCTTGATTTTCTTTCTTGTGTTTTAGAAATCAGAAGACTTGACCAAAATGCATAAAAGTTAATTTAGGAGAAAGGAAACAAAAATAGACAAAATATATTTTTACTTGACAGAGCCCATTTTATATTATTTTATTTATTTATGTAACTTTTTCTAGAGGCAGAGTCTCATTTTATTGCCCTCAGTAGAGTGCCATGTGTCACTGTTCACAGCAACTTCAAACTCTTGGGCTTCAGTGATCCTCTTGCCTCAGCCTCTGGAGTAACTGGGACTACAGGTACCCACCACAATGCCTGGCTATTTTTAGAGATGGGATCTTGCTCTTGCTCAGGCTGATCTTGAACTCCTGAGCTCAGACAATCCACCTGCCCTGACCTCCCAGATTATTAGGATTTCAGGCATGAGCCACTGTACCTGGCCGGAGAAGCCCATTTTAAATGTCATAAAAGTGCCAGTTAAATAATTTTTAGAAGTCTTTCAAAAATTTGCTTCAGAGAAATGCAATCAATTCACATATGTAATATTTAGTTTCTTAATACATTTACATTGAGCTCATAGTTTATAAGTAACTGTCAAATATAGTATCAATACTTGTTTAGTTAATCCATTTTACAAGTGAGAAAGTTGAGATTTAGAAAACATCAAATGAATCCTGGTGAAATGGCTCACAGTATAAGTCTAGCTCTCTAGGAGACTGAGACAGGCAGATCTCCTGAGCTCTGGAGCTTGAGGACAGCCTGGGCAAGGGCAAGACCCCTATCTCTATTAAAAACAGAAAACACTCATCAAGCATGGAGGCGGGCACCTATAGCCCCAGCTACTCAGGAGGCTGAGGCAGGAAGTTTGCCCGAACCCAGGAGTGGGAGGTAGTTGTGCCATCACACTCTAGCCTGGGCAACAGAGTGAGCCTCTATTTAAAAACACAACACAACACACATACAGACACACACAAGAAACTATAGCAAAACTTCAATTATCTTAAAGTCATACAGCAAGAGGTCTGGCCAGCAAGTAGTGAATATGGCAGCCCTTGACACAAACAATTTTGATACCCTTTAAATCCTCCTAAATATTTTATCTCTAGTCATTTTCAATTATCCACCTTCATTTAGAATTGTTGCATTTTTCACATAAGATATTTGTTCCATAAATATTTTTTGATTCAAAAATATATTTAGAAAGCTTTTAGGATGTTCTCTCAAAAGAAAGTTTTACAAGTTGCATCTTGAGCAGGGGGTGTTTATCACCAAATGCTACAGGTGGGATTCTGGTGGGGGGCATTGAGGGAAAGAAGATTATTTTATTTTCTTTTGATTAGTAAGAGAATAGATAGAAAATAGTTATTTACTATTGTTCAGTCTTCAAAGCATAGAAATGTCGTCTTCTTGTTCTTTTTTTTTCTTTCCCCCTTCTTACGTTGTTTTTCCTATGGTGGTAGGAAATAGAAAGATCCTAAGATATTGAAATTAGATAAATTAGTCACCAGAAGAAACAAACCAACAGGTCAGACAGAAGCCAGAGGAGATCATCTTGTTGAACAATGGGCCTGTGAAGCAAAAGAAACTTAGAAATTTGGAATTACTTCTCTAATTTTCCAATGCCTCATGCCTCCTAATTGCAACTTTAACACTGTTGACCCGTTTCCAGGATATCTACACATATACTAATAGCTGTAAGAAGGTGGCTGATTTTTTCGTGTATGTAATCACGTATGCGTAAATGTATGTATGCATATCCATTCCTTCATTCATTTTCTTTTTTTTTTTTTTATTGTTGGGGATTCATTGAGGGTACAAGAAACCATGTTACACTGGTTGCATTTGTTAGGAAAAGACCCTCTTACAATCGTGTTTTGCCCCCAAAAGTTGGGGCACACACCAAGACCGCAAGACCCCAAGACCCCAACCCCCTTACTCCTTCCCTCTCTCTGCTCTTCCTTTCCCCACCCCTCCCTCATTCTTCCTCTCTCTGCTCTCCCCTTCCTTCACCCCCACCATGTCAATAATTGTCATTAATTGTCCTCATATCAAACTTGAGTACATGGG
>CAUYON010050120.1:0-23009 GCA_963573935.1 Arctocebus calabarensis
CCTCCCGAGTAGCTGGGACTACAGGCGGCCGCCACAGCGCCCGGCTGTATGGCTTGGTATTTTTTCAACAGCATTTTTTAAAAGCAATAGGGTAAAAGTCTACCCAGGCTCATGGAATAATGTATTCATTCATTTTTGAAAATTTTGGCAAATATTAATTGATGTCTACCATGCTCCTATAGAATGTCCTGGGAATACAACAGCTAGACAAATAGATAAGGCTCTGCCCTCGTGAAATTTACGTTATAGGAGAGGGGAAGCATGTGGTATAAGACATAACCAGTTTCTCCTATAATAGTAGTACTTAGTATTCACCACTAAGATATGTTAGAAAACATTTAAACTTTTGTGGCAAAATAATAGTGTAGAGTATTAATCAATGATTTCCCCTTGGTATTTCCTTTTTTACTAGTGGAGAAAAATGTCAATTCATACTGCTCTTTAAAACTACTTCTGTTACATCTCTGAGTTTTTCAAACAGGCGTATAGGGAGAAAGCTTAAGTCACAGCCTGGATATTTTTGAACTAACTGAAGTCTATCTGTAAAGGTAACAGAATGAAGTTAGAGAGCGCAAAGCTGGTGTGTACATTCCACGTTTAGGTGAGTGAACTTGATTCCCAGCCATAAACATTCTATCAAATTCAATTTCCTTTCACAAACTTACAGCGAGTCAATGCAATTTTTCATTCCAAGCAAGCACGTCTCACAGATTAAAGTTATAGTTTATGTAAGATAAAAATAAAAGTTTAAAGTCAGTATTTCTCCAAGGAAATTATTGTAAACTAGTCAGGGAATAATTTTATGACAAGCTAGAGAATAAATATAAACATGAAAAAATATACTTTCTCTCCAACCTTGCTGTTTATAGTCTTAGAGTATTTAAGATAAACATTTGGTATTTCTCAGCTATTAGATATTAAGACTTTCTGGCATCCAATGTAGTCAATACTAATATGAAGCCAGTAGATGAACTAATACATGCCCACAGAAGAGAAAAACTCAGTTCAATTCAATTTGGGAGGAGGGGGACTAGGAGAGGAAGGAAGAGAATGGGTGTGTCCCACCTGATGGGCACAGTGTAAGGGTCTCTGTCACACCTCCCAGGAGCAGGACACGACTCCAACAGGAACTTTACCTCACACATGCAAACACGATAACCTGATTGTACCTTCATATTGATCTGAAATTAACTTTTTATAAAAGACTTTCTGGCTAACTTTGTGCTTTATATTTCCCAAGTCCCATGCCAGTAGTCTCTCGTTCTTCGAAATTGTTCATTAAATTGATCACTGAAGCGTGTGATTCTCTGGCCTTGATCACAATTTCAGCCAAAGCTAAATCAAAAAAATTTCAGAGATCTAACTTTCTATTCCTATTACTGCTCAGTGCTACCCTAGGTTTTCCGCTGAGTGAGTGCCTTACTACCTCTGGGAACAAGTGATGGTGCCAAACAGAGAAAATCAAGGCATCTTTTCTGATTTATACAAAAGTCCAACTCTCAAAGGAAAACAGAACACTTATGCATAAGTGATGTAACAGATTTGCGAGAATGCTTCATCATGTAAGTGCAAAGTCGCAGACCCAGGGGTTGGGAAGCATCTTCCTTAGCAGAGGGAGAGGCAGCAGGCAGCCAGCAGGTGCCAGGGGGGTCTTGCCTGGGGGCCCACAGTTGCAAATAGATATAGGTTAGGAGCTCTGATGTAGAAGAAACCCATCCTTCTTCCTTGGACAAAGCCTGACTCAGGGTGGAAATGATTGGCTCTTAATAAAGTTTTCAGAGTTTACCCCGGCCCAGGATGCTGTGGAAGCAACAGGCTTATCCTTTCGTGGTCAGGAGAGGCCCTGAAATTGGTGGACACCTAAAGAAGCCTTGAGTGTGATGTGAGGTGTGACAAAGCAATAGGGATCAGATGGGAATAAGGACATCTCAGTGGAGGCCAGCAGGAAGAATGACAGCTCCGAGCAGATGGACGTCCTCCCATCTCCCCTACTCCTATGAACTTGCCATGATTTAAATTCCTTATAAATGGCTCAGCGCCTGTAGCTCAGCGGCTAGGGCTCCAGCACATATACGAGAGCTGGTAGGTTCCAATCAAGCCCAGGCCTGCTAAACAACAATGACAACTACAACCAAAAAATAGCCGGGCATTGTGGCGGGTGCCTGTAGTCCCAGTTCCTTGGGAGACTGAGGCAAGAGAATCGCTTAAGCCCAAGAGTTTGAGGTTGCTGTGAACTGTGACACTATAGCACTCTACCAAGGGTGACAAAGTGAGACTCTGTCTCGAAAAAATAAATAAATAAATAAATAAATTCCTAATAATTTACTATACCCCCTGGGAAAGGGGTAGAAAATACTTTTTATTGATTAAAACTAAAATTTTGCCACATACTGGAATGAGAGGTTGAAATGTAAAGTCCCATTGCTTGCCCACCTAAGTTTAAGGACAACATTCTCACCTGTGACATTTCTATAAGGAATTTGGTATTTTGGGCTTAATTGGAGCTGCTTAGGGTGGTTCTGGGAAGGGGCTTGTTTTAGTAAACAAATTTTGTGTCTTGTATTCAGATAGCTTGTTTTGTTTGTCGTTGTTTAGGGTTTGAGGGAATAAAGAGGTGGCCCCTTTAAACTAAGACAAACAGAAGTGGACATTTTGAAGGCATTAGTTTGCATCCTGGATTGGCAAAGATGTTTTTTCGAGAAAATCTGATAAAGTTTAATGAAATTAGAAACAAAAGGATTAAAATATAAAATTATTTGGTATTAAATAATATCAAGCACCAGATTTAGACTTCTACAAAAGTCTAAAAAGTTACATGTAATCAGCAGCAATTTTTCAATCCTAGCTATCCATCAGCACCATCCGTGGAATTAAAAAATAAGTCTGACGTGTGTCTGGAAAGTATCCAGCCATGTAATGTGAAAAATAGAGACGTGTGTGGCCAGATACTTTCCGGACAGCCAGCACTGTCACGCCAAGGTCTCATCCCAGGTCTGCTAAAGCCAGAATCTCTCCTGGTGGGGCTTTCTTAACTGAGCCTTTTCTGGGCAGTCATATTAAAAATGACACAAGTCTCTGGAGCAGTTAGTGTCAATAGATGTGTGAGAAGCCTCTTCTATTGCAACAGCCTACAAACATGATCAAAAACTATTGAAATGGGGCAGTGCCCGTGGCTCAAAGGAGTAGGGCGCTGGCCCCATATGCCGGAGGTGGTGGGTTCAAACCAGGCCCTGGCCAAAAACTGCAAAAAATAAATAAATAAATAAAAACCAATCGAAATGATCATGACTGTGGTTACTCAAAAATATTTATTGAGCACCAACCAACCGTTTGGTGGGCCCTCTAGGCCTTCCTACTGTGGATGAGAGATAAAATGCTGTTTAAGCCTCAGCACCTCAGTGGGAGAGATGTGACATAACTCACAGGAGAGCGACAGTCTTGTTCCCCACTAGTGAGCTGGGCTGGGGCTTGTGTCGGAATCCCAGGGCCACGCACACTTCCCGAGTTCTGCTACTCTGTCCACTGAAGCGCACGAGGTCATGAAGCCCGGCAAGTCTCTCTCGTGGGGCAGGGCTCATGAAGTTTGCTAAGGCAGCCACGCTCTCTCACTCTCCTGCCGCGGGGAGTCCCCACCCTCCCCCTGACTCCTGAGCTGTGTAGTCAGCCACACCAGGGAGCCGGTCGCCTCTCGTTGCTGACAGGCACAGGGCCCTGGGCACACAAAGACAGCCTTCCCTGACAGCTCTGTGCAAGACGATGCCTCCCAAACGCAGTTTGATCATGTCACTGCCCCCAACGCCCACTGCCCACGGATGTCCCTGAGGCCTGCCTGCCTCTTCTAGCCGCTCTTCCCTACGTTTGCCCTCTCCTCTAGCCAAGGGGTCTGTTTGTCTTGTCTCAAATACCCGCCCACCTCTCCCTCTAGTCCTCGCTCTTCTATCTGCCCCCAGGCCCCTTGGGCTGATAAGCTGCCCACCCTTCCTAGCCCACCTTGCACGCGCTTTCCTCCTTCGAGGCCTCTGTATTCTCTGGTTAAGGATGCTGTGACTCAGTACCAGAGTGTAGCTTATACAACAGACACTTACTTTTCAAAGTTCTGGAAGCTGCAGCCCAAGATGAAGGTGTCCTCAGGTTGGTTCCTTCAAAGGCCAGTGAGGGAAAGAACTGTTTCAGGCTTCTCTGCTTGCTCTCCGGATGCCTATTCTCTCTCGGTGTCTTCACCTAGTTTTGCCTCTGTCCATGTCTGTGCTCAAATTTCCCCTTCTTATGAGGATTAGGGCCCACCCTGATGACCCCACCTTAATTCCCTCTTTACAGACCCTCGCTCCAAGTACAGTTACATTCTCAGGTACTGGGGGTTAGGACTTCAACATAGGAACTTTTTGCCAGGGCAGGGAGGTTTCGCAGCTCAGCCCATCCCCGCTTGCTTCTGTTGCTCATTTCGGCCAGCAGGGGTCTCTCCTCCTGGGTGGACTGCACACAATACTTAGCAGAGATTGTAGTTCCAGCTTTGCTCCCCAGCTGGGGACTATCACATTGCATATTACATGATAAGAGTTTATTAGAGTAGAAGCTTCTTAGAAGACCTCACTTAACAACCTCAGCAGATAAACTGTCTCCCCTATGCCCTCTGCAACCCTCCCTCCTGCTGGCCCCTAGGACACAGAGGGCTGGCCAAGGGCAGGCTCTGTAAGCTGCTGTGCTTCTATTCTGACTACTTGAGTTGTCAGTTTACCAAGAATCAGTTGTCCTGGATCTCAACTCTGTGTGTGACCTGCTAGATGAATGTGTATTTAAATATATTTAAATAATTCAACTAAATATGATGTAATGCAATGAAATACGACTGTAAGGGAGAGAGCCGTTTATATAAAGATGAATATGACTCCATTGAAAAGACCTGACAAAAGGGAGCTCTTGAGAGTATTGTTGAATTATGTGTGAGTGAAATAACCATAAAAGTCAGGGGAAATGATCATTCTAAATTGGAGGCTCTATTTTCAGATTACTCACTTACTGTCCTTAAGTTTTTGCTCTACTCTAACAAAATCAGAACTTTAATTCTGGACATTGCATATTAGATAATGTATTATAAATGGTTTATGAAGACAACTCCACTATCCGACCTAGATTCAAAGAAAAGGCTTTTGCCTTCCTATGTCAAATGATTCCTGGTTAAGTACAGAATTTTATAAATATTTTAAGTTAAAAACAAATGTTTATTATATGTATATATTAGAGATTTTTTAAAATTATGCCTCCTTTGGTTTAACTTTTAAATTAATGATACTCACCCTTTTGCATAACCTAAGATCCTACCAAAAAAGCTGCTGTGCCAATGAAGGACTGTACCAAGGTGTGATTTTCATAAGCAAAGGAGGTACAAGAGCCACCGTTAGGATTCGCTGGGTTCTGTGCAGCAGCTGATAGACCTAAGACTTGAGGAATAATAAAGTTTCTTCCAAACAAAGAGCCCAGGGAAACTGCCTCTGAGCCCCAGTCCCAACAGAGGCACACTGTCTGGGCCAATGGCTGCAGTTTCCAGCACAGCCCCTCATCTGGGTGGCTGGGGCACTGGCGCCTGCACCAGGGCCTCCTCCCAGCACCTCCCCCATAGGTGGGAGTTCTTTCTGCAAAGGGCCTGCTTCAGCCAGTCTTGCCTTAAAAGTGCTTTGCAAGTCTTTCCCAGAATAAATTTGATCCACAGCCCCAGGAAATGAAGCCTTTTAAAATTACCCACAACAGAAGGGATACACACCACCACTCAATCCCGACCTGCTTTAAGCCACCAGGGTGTCACCCACAACACATGTGAGTGTTTTTTGCACATTGAAAACTTAAAAACCACGGCTAGCTATTGAATAAAGTTATGGACAGAGAAGAGGAATTCCTGTAGATTTTCAGATCAACAACAGTGTAGTTCATTGCAGAAACCTTGACCGGAAACATGTTCTTTAGTTACCAACGCATTTGGTTGGAGCAGAATGTTAGAGAAGGAATATGCTGCAGGGAGAAAGGCGACAGCTCACCCAAAGGGGCCCCGGCCCCGGGTGCTCCTCACACAGCACGGACAGAGGCGAGGTTCTCACTTCAGGACGCCTCTTCGTTAATCTGTGGTGGTTCTTCCCGGCACCGCCAAAGGGGGTCACCATGGCCTTTGCATGGAGAACACGGAATGAACTGCTCAGTCACCCCATGTGTTGTTCTTAAGTAAAAAGTTAACAGGATTATTAATTCTGACACTATTTACAGAATTCCACCGCAAATCATCAGTTATTTCCTGCTCATATTAAATCTGAGGTACAGGATATTAATCCACCTCCCTTTGTTCCCTCACCCCATTACTTATTTATGAACATAGTTCCTTTCATTCTTCCCCAAGTTCTTTTTCACCTTTGTTTCCCTTTCCTGATCTTTGCCTTCCCCACCTGTTCCCTGGCTCACTTTCTTTTCAAGTCCGATATCTAAAGGAATTAAAACAAAAAATAGCATAAAATAAAAAGACTCTTGAGTAGAAAAAATAGAGAATTCTAAAGCTGGAAACATTATTAAAGAAGATCTAATTCAGTTCTTTCTGTTATTGACAAGCAAGCTGAGTTACAAAGAGGCAAAAATTAGTTCTGGCAGAATTCTTTGGCTCTATCTGTTGATGTTTGTTGCTCTCTGGTCCCTACTGGAACAGGGACTTGCTAAAGCAAAGCCGTGCTCTCTTTGAATTGGCCATGTGACTTTGCTCCAAAAACCAGAGAGTCTCAGATGTCACGTGTAAAACCACTTTGTCAACTGAAAAACTTTTTAGAGATTCTTTTAGCCATTGGTACACAGAGGTGACATGTACATCTCAATTCTGAAGTCACATCTAGGTGAAGTGAAGGCTTCTGAGAATGAAAACTTCATTCAACAAGACCTCTGGGCTGTGTCCTCACTGAAAGGAGTTAAATGGACACCTGCTTAGGTTGAACACTTTAAAAGCTCTTAAGTTTATGAAAAAGCCCCAGAAATTTTAGGAGAACAACATCCAGAGAGAGGATAGCACATGCTATGACTAAATGCTATTCTTATCATTGCCCTGACTCCATTCTCTCTTGGAAACTTGACCTTTTCCTTAGTTTAATTGAGATGAAAATTCATAATCAGAATGCTCTGTGTCATCTTTCCTTCCTTCCTTTCTTTTTTTTCTTTCTTTCTTCTCTCCCTTTTGCTTCATGTTCAGCCAAGTCACTCCCTGCCCTTGTCCCCAAATCTGAGATATTCTGCCTTTGGCCTAGGAATTTATTGCTACAATCAATTTTACGGCTGTGCTGCTTTCTCCAAATGCAAAATTCCAAATTATGATGCAAGTAATGAAAAATGCAACAGAGAGTTCCTCAATCTCATTCATCTGGCAACTACTCAAGGGATATTACGTTCATTGCTCTACGTGTTTAAAATAAAGGGTAAGTTTGGCTATTACGAAGTGGAGTGAAATTGTACCAACCTCTCCTATCTTTCTCATCTTGAGTCACACAGACAGTGAGAGGTTCTATAGCCCCGGCATCTAACGTTAGTTCAGAATGAGCTGATTCATTGAGGGAAGGTGGTGAGGGTAGAGACAATCCTGGTTACCTTTCAAGCAGGTTGAGCTCAATTTAGCATCTCCAGGGTCTGAAATCCTTGTGCCATCCCTTAGCAGAGCTAGACCATCCTGGCAAAGCATGAATATGACATGGGCTACGGATGTCCCACCTGGTGCCCAGGTAGGCTGCTGCAGAATGAAGGGAAGAGAGGCCACTAAACACAGGACCTTACCTAAAGGTGAGGGAGGGATGAAGTTAATACCCTTAATCTGAGCCACTGAATCAGGAAGCAAAGCAGAAAGCTGGGCTGAGGGGAGGAATCCAAATAATCTCTTTTGCTCTCAATTTAAAAGAATTTTTAAAAAGAGTTGTAAGAGCAGAAACTGCCACCAAGAGTGTTGGAATCAGGCTAGCTATGGTCTGAGACTCATCTGACAAAGCCTAACTCTTACCCAGATGCCCAATAAAAACACTTAGCAAGTATCATTTCCATAAGGCTTTGTCTACTTGAAACACAAGCCAATTGTTTGGGTCCAACTTATGAAACAAGGTCTAACAAAGGTTACAGGGTGAGGAGGCCTGATGACAACTAAATTGCTCTAAATGGAGCTCAAAATACCACCTGAAACATTCTCCTCTCCCAAGAAATGCTTAATCATAAATCATGTGGCTCAAAATGTATTAAAAATGACAAATAGAGCAAGCACTTACATCTCATTTTTTTCTTTTAATTCACTGATGCATCAAAGATTTCTGAAGGATATTATTACACACAAAAAAAGATGAAGTACACCAGGAATGCAAGATTCCAGGGATAAAAGAGGAGATTAAAAATCAAATGGTGGACCAGACTTAATGCTTAAAAATTATTCTGAAAATAGACATACTCATTTTAAGACAAGGAGATGAGGACTGTCTGCTCTGAACTTGTAAGGAATGGTGAATCTCACAATAATTGGACACATGTTTTTCATCTTCGAAGAACTTATGAATCCACTTTAATGCATTGAAGTTCATGGGTACTATTTGTCCACAAGTAAGTTTCCTTCTCCCTGTTCCTGCCATGCATTCTTTAATGGGGTTTTGATTTCAGTGGGGGTGGAGGGGGTGAAAACCCTTCCAAAGTTCACTAATATTTTCTGAATTATCATTAGGCCAATTTTAAAAGGAGATTAAAAGAATGTGCTCGGTGAAATGTTCTGTTAAAACATCCTTAATATTCTAGTACTTTTGGATAACAAGTTATTCTGAATGTTTCCTTTCTTCTGTATGTAGAAATTAATTCTCGGCAATAAGTGCCTAACTCCAGATGCAAATTTGTTTTGACCTGGAATATATTAGAAAGTAGATCAAGCAGAAAAGTCCAGCCTGACAAATCATAACACACCTTAAAAGACACTGACTCTAAGTACTTGGAGAACTCAGTGTGGAAGGAAGGAAGAGCAAACTCTCTGGGAACGACTCTTACTTCTTTCTGTCTTGTGATTACAAATACCTAGAGAATTCAAGCAATTCGCAAGGCAATGAGCCTGATTTTTTTTTTCACAGCCTTTTTGAGTCTACTTGGAAACATCTGTTTTTAATTGAATTTGGATTTGAAAACTAATTTCGGGTGAGATTAGGTTCAGGCTCCAATCAACTTAGAACGAGAAATCATTGCTTATACACATATCCCAAAATTCAGGGAAGCTTCAGGCCAAGGATACCACACTTCCTGAATGCATGAACAAGGCGCATATATTAAGAAATGAGAAAGGAATGGCCTAATTCTCCCAGGGAAACTTCTTTAAGATCAATGATTTGGGGTTTTAGGTTTCAGCTTTTAGACTTAGGATTCGATTTTGGGAAAGGTCAGCTAGAGGACAATGCCTTCCCATGTGTTCCGTATCTGGGGCAGGAGATTAAGCACTCACATGATCAAGTCAAAATAAAAATGGTATTGGGGGTTGTTTATTGAAGAGATCATAAATCTACCCCATCCTGCCAATTTGGAAGAAATTGAAACAAATACAATTATTACCTAACCGCAAATTCTCCGTTAGTCTCTTAATGGCATGGAGCCTTCTCTGCACCCCTTTGCCTTCCCCCACCCAACTTACGAGATAGGTAGAGAAAGGAGAATGACTCAAGAATTCCCCCCTTATACTGGTTTTGGGACTATCTGCCAAATATAGGGACTCAGGAGTCATCCTGACCTTGTGTCTAATTCAGTGTATTCCTAGGCCCTCTGCCTCAAAGTATCAATTTTAAATGAAGACTCTTATTTTTTTGCCTCTCAAAAATACTTCTGGAGTACTCATAAGTAATCTATCACAAAGTGACAAGGATCATAAAGAGCTGCTACAATGCAAGGGACCATTTTTATTTTTCTTTAATAACTGAGTCAAAAGAAAAAGTATGCTACAAATTCTTAAGCAAATATTTGATACTTAGTTTGACAATTCAGTAAATGAGTTTTGGATTTCTCATTGTGCAATCTGACTGATGGTTAGTGTCCGTTTTATCAAACTGATCAACAATATTCACCCTATGTTTCTTGAAATTCAAAGTACCAATGGGTAAAAGAACACAGGAAGATAACATTTCTTTTATATATGGGTTTGTAATTATTATGAGTACATAATAGTTGTGTATCTTCAAAGGGTACAATCAATGTTTACATACAAGCTAACAATGTGAATAACATCATGTCAGGCATTTATCTTTCCTTTCTGTTAGAAGCATTCCAATCTACTCTTTTAGTTATTTTAAAGTATATCCAAACTTACTATTGAATATAGTCACTTTGTTTGTTATTGAATATTTCAATTTGACTACACAACTATCCTAAAGTGTGGTAAGCTTAGATATTGAGAACAAAGACCACTTTCATACTTATACCCTACATTCAAAGAATATACTTAGTTTTAAATGCTATTGCTAATTTTCATCACATCTATTAACTAATTATTCTAAATGCTTTATTTACCAAAAATTATTAATTCCTGAGACTCATTTTTATAGACAAAAGGCAGAACACCAGTTATTTGTTAATTATAATTGTTCTGTGTAGAGATTTTCAGAGGTTACATGGCTTTTTCTTAATACCTGTTGCTATAATCGTACTAGCATTTACTATCTAAGACATGTCTATTTAAATGCTTAACCTTGACTCAATTTTCTTTTTAATCTGATGAACCAAAGGTAACCAAGAAAACTTAGTCTAAATTCACTGCCCTGAAAAAATGACAATCTCTTAGGAGGCGTTAGGAAAGAGAAAGAATTCCTTATAAATTAGTATTTCAAATATAATAATTAAATGGCTATAGGATTAGCTATTTATACTTCTTAAATGAGGCAATATGTTAATAATCTGTTCATTTTTATTCCCAAGTAGCATTTTGATGGCAAAAGATACAAAAAAGTCAAGAAATAAGACTCCCAAACTTCCAATAAGCCAAGGCGGGTGATGAAAGAGGTAGGTCTTTCTTTGACACATGGCAGCTGGTGCCTTTAAAACTATGCTAAGTTCATATGTGCAGTTCCCGGTCATGGCCAGTGCAAATAGCAGAAATGGAGTCTCCTCAGTAGATTGTCTTTGGAACTAAGAAGAGAAGCAAGGATGATATTAGTATTTTTTTCACTATATATTACGCAGCTTCACAAATTACTCAAGTTTTCAATTGTATTTATAAGTATAAATTACATCTTCTGATTGAAAAAATATAATATGTTCCTTGTAGAAATATTAGAAGATGTAGAAAAACATAAAGACTAAAATAATATCACCCATAATGCTGACACACAGAGATAATATTCTGGTTCATTTCTTTGTGACTTTTTTATTCAAGGCACATGACTGTGCACACAATAGTCTCAATATTTCACTGCATCTATTGAGAGGATCATATTGTCCTTGGTCTTGCTTCTCTTGATCTGGTGGGTAACGTTTATGGACTTTCGAATATTAAACCAATCCTGCATCCCTGGGATGAAACCTACTTGATCGTGATGTATGATATTTTTAATGATAAGCTGTAATCTATTGGCCAAGATTTTGTTGAGAATTTTTGCATCAATATTCATTAGTGAAATTGGTCTGAAATTTTCCTTTTTAGTTGGGTCTTTACCTGGTTTTGGTATCAGGGTGATATTTGCTTTCTAGAACGTATTGGGGAAGATTCCTTCCTCCTCAATTTTTTGGAATAATTTCTGTAGTATAGGAATAAACTGTTCTTTGAAAGTTTGATAAAATTCTGGTGTGAAGCCATCCAAACCAGGGCATTTTTTTGTTGATCAATATTTGGAATCACACCCTCTCCCTAGACTTTGGGAGAAAGAAATAATAAAAAATCTCCCAACAAAAAAAATGCTAGTTTAATTTTTATTTATTTATTTTTTTAAGAAAGAATCTCACTCTGTTGGCCTAGGCTGGGAATACAGATACCCACCACCACAATGCTTGGCTAATTTTTCTATTTTTTAGTAGCGATGGGGTTTTGTTCTTAAGCAGGCTGGTCTTGAACTTCTGAACTCAAGCAGTCCTCCCACCTTAGCCTCCCAGAGTGCTAGGATTACAGGTGTGAGTCATTAACCCCCCACCTCAATTTTTATTTATTTATTTATTTTTAGAGACACAGTCTTGCTTTATCGCCCTCGGTAGAGTGTCGTGGCATCACACATCTCACAGTAACCTCCAACTCCTGGGCTTAGGCAATTCTCTTACCTCAGCCTCCCGAGTAGCTGGGACTACAGGCGCCTGCCACAACGCCCGGCTATTTTTCTGTTTTTGCAGTTTGGCCTAGGTGGGGTTTGAACCCACCACCTTCAGTATATGGGGCCAGTGCCCTACTCAATGAGCCACAGTCACCGCCCCTCAATTTTTAATTTTTTGAGGAAATCTCTATACTGTTTTCCACAGCAGCTACACTGTTTTACATTCCTATCAGCAGTGTACAAAGGTTCCAATTTCTCTGCATCATCACCAGCACTTGTTACTTTCTGTTTTCTTATAGTAGCCATACTGATGGGTGTGAGGTGATATCTCATTGTGGTTTTAATTTGCATTGCTCTGATGATTAATGGTGTTGTGCATCTTTTTATATGCTTGTTGGCCATTTGCATGTTTTCTATGGAGAAATATTTGTTCAAATCCTTCACCTAGTTTTAAATTGTGTTATTTGCTTTTTTGTTGTTGTTGAGTTGTAGGAGTTCCTTATGTATTCTGGATATTACTCCTTATCAGATAGATGGTGTATAATTTTTTTCCTTCTGGTTTGTAGGTTGCATTTCCACTCTGTTGTTTCTTTTGATGCACAAAAAAGTTTTTAAGTTTGATGTAGTCTATTTTTTGCTTTTGTTGCTTGCCAAGATAGAGTCTTACATAATGTAACATAATTGTATGAATAACACCCTATTATCTATAATATCTAACGTTGGGTTAGAATCAAGTCACAGATCCTGCCCACACTCCAGGGTAGGGTATCTACACAAAGGCATGAACACCAGGAAACAGGATCATGGAGGCCACCATGGAGTCTGTCTGCTATGCATGTAAAGGGGAGGAAAAGCCTACTTTAAGAACAATTTTTTTTTTAAATTTATTTTTCCAGTATACCACCACACCCAGGTTTGTACTTCCTATTCAACATTTAACAAATATTTATTAAGATCTGTTTCTTGCCAAGCATTGTATTATACTTGAGGAGTGCCAAAATAAATATGGGATAGTACCTGCTGTCTGGGGACTTACAGTTCAGTGTTACAAGCCCTTAATTTTCTGATTCTGGATGAAAGGGATCTAGCCTCCTGGACAGTTATAGTCAGAACGGGAGGGCAGATACCCAGTTTGTAAACCCTTCAATGTGACCTTCCTCTTGCAGGCAGCCTTACCCTTCTCTGCCTAAAACTCAGCTCAGGGATCAAGGCTCTAACTCATCATAAATACTTAGGATATCTGAAAACTGCAAACATCTGTCCTCAGGCCTCCTAAAATATCAGCTCTCTGAATCTAGGTATTATGGTTACTCAATGAGAAGATGATAGAAAATAACTGCTTTTTCATACACAAAGTTTAAGACACCCCCTCTTTTCCTCATGGCCTCTGGGTACATGCAATAGTTTTTTTGTTTTTTTTTTTGTAGAGACGGAGTTTCACTTTGTTGCCCTCGGTAGAGTGCCGTGGCGTCACACAGCTCAGAGCAACCTCCAGTTCCTGGGCTAGGTGATTCTCTTGCCTCAGCCTCTCGAGTAGCTGGGACTACAGGCGCCGGTCACAACGCCCGGCTATTTTTTTGTTGCAGTTTGGCCAGGGCCAGGTTTGAAACCGCCACCCTTGGCATATGGGGCTGGCACCCTACTCACTGAGCCACAGGCGCCGCCCCAAGCAATAGATTTTAAAGTTCAGAATCTAGCTTAGCAATCTTTGTAGCATTTGCAGACTGGCAATTAAACGTTAACGGTGAATCCAGGAAAATGGAGGATGCTTCAAAGAAGGAGATGTGAGAGATTGCACCATACCCAAGCACCCTCTGTTTGGTGTGAAGAACAAGGAACAGACCCATGTTCTGGCCCAGGTTTAGGTGTATGTTTGGCATAGTCTGCTGGTGACAATATAGGTTATTACCTGAGAACTCATTCCTAAGGTGGAGAGTGTGGGGTGCATGATGAGAGTAGGAGAAGGGTGCAAGAAGATTAAAAGTGGACCCAGCCCTATAGGATTGACAGAAAGGTAATACATATTAAGGTCTCCATACAAGATTAATTGTAGGAGGGTGCTAAAACAGAGGAAGAAGCAAGATATGCAGCTAGCATTTCCTAGTGCCTGCTATGCGTGGTATGTCTTGCTTTACAAGTATGATTTCATTTAGTCTTCGTTGATACTTATTTTTTACATATATTCTACTTTCTCACCTGGATTCTATTAAATTAGAAAATATTTGTTGTTATACTTCAAAAATGACCAAAAAAAGAGAGATTAACTGTAAATTGTCATCCTAGACCTTCAGGGAAAGCTGGCAATAAACTCAACCATTTAAATAAAGTTGGTCTGGATGAATATAATCTGGAAACATAAGGATTTTCTTTTCTTCAAAGCCCCCCAGCCTCAGGCTGGGCACAGTGGCTCATGCCTATAATGCTAGCACTTTGGGAGGCCAAGATGGATGGATTGCTTGAGCTCAGGAGTTCAAGACAAGTTTGAGCAAGAGCAAGACCCCGTCTCTAAAACTAGCCAGGTATTGTGGTGGGCGCCTGTAGTCCCAGCTACTCAGGAGGCTGAGATAAGAGAATCACTTGAGCCCAGGAGTTTGAAGTTGCTGTGAGATATGATGCCAAGGCACTCTATTCAGGGTGAAAAAGTGATACTCTTTCTAAAAAAAAAAAAAAAAAAAGAGGCTCCATGCCTGTGGCTCAAGCGGTTAGGGTGCCAGCCACGTACACCTGAGTTGGCAGGTTTGAATCCAGCCCGGGCCCGCCAAACAACAATGACGGCTGCAACCAAAAAAATGGCCGGGCGTTGTGGCAGGCGCCTGTGGTCTCAGCTACTTGGGAGGTGGAGGCAAGAGACTTGCTTGAGCCCAGGAATTGGAGGTTGCGGTGAGCTGTGGTGCCATGGCACTCTCTCCAGGGTGACAGCTTGAGGCTCTGTCTCAAAACAAACAAAAAAGAGAGCCCTCCAGCTTCTATAGTTGAGATTTCTGTCTTCACAGAAGCATAGAATGTCGGTGATTCTCTAGTTCAAACTTCTCATCTAATAGCTAAGAAAACTGAATCCCAGAGAGGGCAAAGTAGTCATTTACGGTTCCACAGCTAGAAAGTGGCAAATAGTTGACTAGAAACCTCATTGAAGAAATAAGAAAGTGGAAGAGTCAGAGATACAATGGATGTCTCCTGACCCTTTGAAGAGATCTTTTTTTCTGTTTGTTTCGAGAAGGAGTCTCACTTTGTTGTCCTCAGTAGAGGGCATCATACCTCACGTCAGCCTCAAACTTCTGGACTCAAGCGATCCTCTTGCCTCAGCCTCCTGAGTAGCTGGGACTATAGGTGCCCACCACAACACTTGGCTATTTTTTAGAGATCAGGTCTCGGATTGTTCAGGCTGATCTTCAACTCCTGAGCTCAAGGATCCTCCCACCTCAGCCTCCCAGAGTGCTAGGATTACAAATGTGAGCTACTGTGCCTGGCCTCTGTCAAGATCTTCTACACTATGTGCATTTATGGCTGTCATAGATCTTGCAAAAATGGCAAATATAAAAACAGATATTGTATTAAATATTATCCTAAGGCAGGCAAAAATCTGTGAACAATCAGAATATTTGTTTCACTTCTCAGAAATTAACTAGGGCTGAGTGTGGTGGCTCATGCCTGTAATCCTAGTATTCTGGGAAGCCAAGATGGGCAGATTGCTTGAGCTCAGGAGTTCGAGACCAGCTTGAGCAAGAGTGAGACCCCATTTCTACTAAAAATAGAAAAAATTAGCTGGTCATCATGGCAGGCACCTGTAGTCACAGCTACTAGGGAAGCTGAGGCTAGAGGATTGGTGAAGCCCAAAAGTTTAAGGTTGCTGTGAGCTATGATGCCATGGCACTTTACCCCAGGGTGACAAATTGAGACTCTGTCTCAAAGAAATTAAGTTTCACTAGCATATGCCTTGTTTTAATTACAATTGGCAAACAAGATATCATTGCACATTTATTACTCATGAGAAAGGTTTGCTCTTGATAGTGCCATTCTTCTCAATGTCATCCTCTTCCTAAGCCTTTCTTTTCTGCCTTGCATCCCTGCCACTCATTCCAAGACTGGGATTGATAAATGCAACTCTGTAATATGGGTCTGAAATGCCTATAACCTAAGACAAGTAAATAATGAGCTTGCTAGGAGATTCCTGCCACTCCATGAGTCTACAGAAAGCTGCCCCTATCCAGACTCCTTCACAGAAGGGCAATTCCAGAGATCATAGGACTTTGTGCTCATTGGCTATTCCTATCGGAATATCTAGTTGGTGAATTGGGGGGCATCACAATGCTGTCATTCTTTCTGGGGTAAGAGCTGTCCCAATACTTTGACAATGATCCATAGCTCTTCATCTATGTTCTTCCCTTATAGACAGAATATAGCTCATCATCTGACAGGGAGTGTGGGTTTTCCCATCTAAGCAAGTGACTTAGAGAATGTCAACATTTAGGCATGAGGTCAAAGGGTAGTTGGCTTAGTAATTGCATTTTGGAAGGGAGAGATAAGTGTATTTGTGTGGCAGAGCAAGCAGGGAATTTTGAGGCCAGGCAGACTTAGATGCAAGTCTCAGTGCTGCCAGGTACCAGCTTGTGATTTTGGACAAGGTTTTTGAATCTCAGTGTACTTAAATGTGGAAAATAGAGTTAATTATAGTATTTTCCTCCTCCTAGTGTGGCAAATATTAAGTGATGTTTTAAACTCCTTTGTAGACTGCTTAGAGTATAATAGGCACCCTCTAAATGTTTGTTCCTTTCTGTAATATAAGGATTACAGCTATTTTCAGATTAAGAAGAATAGCCATGAATGGCCCAATGGGGAGAGTATTTGTCACTAGCCCTGTTTTATCTTGCCTTCCCACAGGACCATTCTCTTATTTACTGACCTTTGTTATGAAGCATTAACCTTTCTCATGAATAATAAATGTGCGATGATATCTTGTTTGCCAACCAATGAGATCTGCCCCTATAGTCATAGAATCGGGAATCATCACACAGTCTGGATAATCAATATAATCCCTATTGCACTTTGCTTGCAGAATTTTATCTGTCTGGCCAGACATCATATGAACAAGGTTCAATCCAGAACATATCACCTAGGGTGAATTATTTACATTACCGTCTCACTTTGGAAGTGTACCTTATTCATGATCCAGCTAACATTCAACTGTAAGCCACATGTAGAGATTCTTTTTTCTTTTTTTTGAGGAGCAAGCTTAGGGAAAAGATGAAAGCAGGAAAAAAAGAGACCATGACGCAGAACATATTCATACAACTTTTTCCACTTTTCCTTTTTACAGATATTTTATAATTATAAAAAATGGGGGAAATTATGCCGTTTTAATGCTTAGAATCTGGATAGAATAGCACACAGAACAATTTTCCAAACTTCCCTTCAGTACCTAGTCTCTGAAGCCACTGTTTAAAAAAAAAGCAGGCTGGGCCTGGTGACTCACCCCTGTAATACTAGTACTCTGGGAGATGGATTGCTTGAGCTCAAGAGTTTGAGACCAGCCTGAGCAAAAATGAGACCCTGTTTCTATTAAAAATAGAAAAACTAGTTGGGTGGTGTATCGAGTGCCTGTAGTCCCAGCTGCTCAGGAGGTTAAGCCAAGGGGATCACCTGAGCCTAAGAATTTGAGGTTGCTGTGAATTATGACACTATGGCACTCTAGCCCAGGGCACAGAGGGAGGCACTGTCTCAAAAACAAAAAACAAAAAAACCTCAAAACAAAAAGCAGTTAAAGAGCTATGAATAGTGGTTAAGGACTCTTTATTTACCTTCAGTAATACATGTTATTGAAACACAATTTACAGTTTTGTAATTATTTTACTTTTAAAATGTTCCAAATTACTCAAAAAACCATAAATCAATATATCTAAGAATACCAAAGAACCCCAAGCAAAATAAATATAGAGAAAACCATACCAAGGCACTGTAGAATCAAATTTGTAAAAACCAGTGAGGAAGATAAAATCCTAAAGATGAGAGCAGTCATTGGTTTCTCATCAAAAACAATGTAATCCAGAGACAGTGGAGCAATATCTTTAATGCATTGAAGGAAAAACTCTGTCAGCTTGGAATTTTATATCCAGAGAAAATGTCCTTCAACATGAAGACAAAATAAAGAAAAATACAGAAAATAAAGAAATACAGAAATATATACAAAACACATACAAAATAAAGAAAATACAGAAAAGCCGAGGCCATAAGAATTTATCACTAATAAACTTGTACTAGAAGAAATACCAAAGGAAGTTGTTCAGGCTGAAGGAAAGTGATTCCAGATGGACACCTGAATTTACACACAAAAGATTGGAGAGCACCAGAAATGGTAACTATGTGAATAAATAGAAAATATTTTTTGTTGTTTTTAATGTCTTTAAAGATATAATAATTAACTGTTCAGGGCGAAAATAATATCAATGTTTTATGGGCTTTATAACATTTGTAGAAGTAAAATATATGACTTCTGGCCGGGTGTGGTGGCTCATTCCTATAATCCTAGAACTCTGGGAGGCTGAGGCAGGTGGATTGCTTGAGCTCAGGTGTTCAGGACCAGCCTGAGCAAGAGCAAAAACCCTGTTTCTTTTTTTAAATTTTTTTAGAGACAGAGTCTCACTTTGTCACCCTTGATCGAGTGCTGTGGCATCACAGCTCCCAGCAACCTCCACCTCTTGGGCTTAGGCAATTCTCTTGCCTCAGCCTCCCAAGTAGCTGGGACTACAGGTGCCCACCACAATGCCTGGCTATTTTTTTGTTGCAATTTGGCCAGGGCTGGGTTTGAACCCAGTATATGGGGCCGGCACCCTACTCACTGAGCCAGAGGGGCCGCCTGCAAAACCCTGTTTCTACTAAAAATAGAAACACTGAAGCAAGAGGATGGCTTCAGCCCAAGAGTTGTAGGTTGCTGTAAGCTATGACACCACGGAACTCTACCCAGGGTGATTGCTTGAGACTCTCTCCCTGCACCCCAAAAATGCATGACTTCAACAGCACAAGGAATAGGCGGAAACGGGATGGAAGTATACTGTTAGAGTCTTACATTATGTGAAATGCTATAACATTTAAAGGTGGATTATGGTCATGTGTGGCGGCTTACGCCTGTAATCCCAGCACTTTGGGAGGCTGAGGCAAGAGGATTGATTGAGCCCAGGAGTTTGAGGTCACTCTAGGTAATAGACCACCCATATCTGCAAAAACTAGAAAAAGAAAAAAAATTAATCAAGTATGGTGCCATGCACCTGTAGTCCCAGGAACTTGGGAGGTTGAGACAGGAGAATCACTTGAGCCCATGAGTTTGAGGTTGCATTGATCTATAATGATACGACTGTACTCTAGCACAGGCAACAGAGTGTGATCCTGTTTCAGAAAAAAAAAGGTAGACTGTGATAAGTTAAACATGCATGTTGTAAAGCTTAGAGCAACCACTAACCCTCCTCCCGGAGGTATAGTTAATAAGTCAATAGAAGAGACAAAATGGAGTCCTAAAAAAATAACCAAGAGAAGACAGAAAAGGAAAGAAGGAACAAAATAGGTGAGACAAATAGAAGTATAGGACTATTTTGTTATACATCTTACACCCATCAGGTAAGAGATCACCAAAGGAAAAACTTAAAACACCTTAGAATTACTAGTTGGAATGAGATAAAGAATAAGTAAATATTTATGATAATCAAGACTCCAAATGGAATTCTGTTGCTTTTGTTGATGATAAAATCAGCTACTTCTCATTCATTCAGTGTTGAAATTGGTTTATCATGATAGAAAAGATGATTTTTGTTTATAAATGTCTACATCCCGGCACAAAGTCAAAAGATTTGAAAAGAGGTAACATGGGGCAAAGGAGGAGTGTTGGGAAAGGACCTAAAGTGGTGCTATCGGAGTTGGGGCAGTTGTATGATTTGGGTAGTGGAACCGAAAATGAGTGAAAGTAGGATACTTCTGAAACTTTACCAATTAACGCATCAAGCAGAAGAGACATTTACAATTTATCCTAGGCCTGGGTGGTGCCTATGGCTCAAGTAGGGCGCCGGCCCCATATACCGAAGGTGGTGGGTTCAAACCCGGCCTCGGCCGAACTGCAAAACAGAAAAATAGCTGGGCGTTGTGGTGGGCGCCTATAGTCCCAGCTACTCGGGAGGCTGAGGCAAGAGAATCACCTAAGCCCAGGAGTTGGAGGTTGCTGTGAGCTGTAACGCTACAGCACTCTACTGAGGGTGATAAAGTGAGACTCTGTCTACAAAAAAAAAAAAGTGTCCTACGCCAGTGAATATTTGACTGTACACTGACTGAATGTATGAACGTTCCTAAAGAGAGAAAGTGTATCTTATAATCAACTTGATCATTGTGTAATTTAGGAATGCTTTTGACTACAGCTAATAGACTATTGTACTTATAATAGCTTAAGCCATAAAACCCTTTTTGCTTTTTTTTTTTTTTTTGAGACTCTCACTATGTTGCCCTTGGTAGAGTGTTGTGGCTTCATAGCTCACAGCAACCTCAAACTCTTAGGCTTAAGTGATTCTCTTGCCTCAGCCTCCCGAGTAGCTGGGACTACAGGTGCCCGCCATAATGCCTGGGTATTTTTTGTTGTTGCAGTTGTCATTGTTGTTTAGCAGGCCTAGGCAGGGTTTGACCCTACCAGCCTCAGTGTTTGTGGCCGGCTCCCTAGCCACTGAGCTATGGACACCGAGCCACCCTTTTTTCTTTGAACTCAGAAATCTGGAGGTATCCAGTTGAGAGCTTGTTCAGCAATTAACCATGCTATCAAGAACCTGGGGTTTTGGCTCAGCACCTGTGGCTCAAGCGGCTAAGGCGCCAGCCATATACACGTGAGCTGGCGGGTTCGAATCCAGCCCGGGCCTGCCAACCAACAATGATGACTGCAGCCAAAAAATAGCCGGGTGTTGTGGTGGGCTCCTGTAGTCCCAGCTACTTGGGAGGCAGAGGCAGGAGAATCGCTTAAGCCCAGGAGTTGGAGGTTGCTGTGAGCTGTGATACCACACACTCTACCCAGGGTGACAGCTTGAGGCTCTGTCTCAAAAAAAAGGGGGGGGGCGGTGCCTGTCGCTCAGTGGGCAGGGCGCTGGCCCCATATACTGAGGGTGGCGGGTTCGAACCCGCCCCAGCCAAACTGCAACAAAAAAATAGCTGGGCGTTGTGGCGGGTGCCTGTAGTCCCAGCTACTTGGGAGGCTGAGGCAAGAGAATCGCTTAAGCCCAGGAGTTGGAGGTTGCTGTGAGCTGTGACGCCACTGCACTCTACCGAGGGTGATAAAGTGAGACTCTACCTCTACAAAATAGATAAAGAAAGAAAGGAAGGAAGGAAGGAAGGGAAGGAAGGGAAGGAAGGAAAGGAAGGAAAGGAAAGAAAGGAAGGAAAGGAAGGAAAGGAAGGAAAGGAAGAAAGAGAAAGAAAGAAAGAAAGAGAAAGAAGGAAGGAAGGAAGGAAGGAAGGAAGGAAGGAAGGGAAGGGAAGGAAAGAAAGGAAAGAAAGGAAGGAAGGAAGGAAAGAAAGAGAAGGAAGGAAGGAAGGAAGGAGGGAGGGAGGGAGGGAGGGAGGGAAGGAAGGAAGGAAGGAAGGAAAGGAAAGAAAAGAACCTGGCAGTTTTTAAGCCCTTCAACTCTTCCAGTCATCCTCAGCTCATCTTGTGAACACAAGAAGACTGTGATAACTCTAAGCATTATGTCCTCACACTAGCATCTCACAGGAAGGAAAATTCAGGAGTGAAAATCTTTCTCCTAATGAGGCTCTTTTTTTAAAATCTGGAAAGCAGTCTTTCCCAGAATGCTCTGAAAGTTTGTCTTTATGTCTCACTGGATAGTACAGGCAAGATGGCTCTGCATGACTGCAAGGGAGGTTGAGAAAATGAGTATCTGGCAAAAGTGAATGGAGATCCTATGTTTGGCCAAGACTAATTATGATTCTTTGAGGTTGGGTACATTGCTTGTTAAACAAAATTGGGTTTCTGTAGCAAGGAATTAGAAGGGAATGGCTGTAGGGCCGGCAATTTCAGGTGTCTGCTAGGTTCAGTCCTGGAAGCATAGAAAAAGTAGAATTGCAGAGGCCAAAATTGACACTGCTTAATCCGCAATTGTTCTGGGGCAGGAATACCCTCATGGAAGAACTCCAATAGTTGAATCTTGAAACATATGAATTGTGGAAATGGATATATCTGTCTTTCTTTCTTCATTCATTTATTTAGCAGATTTTTATTGTATCAGGTATTATTACAGTCTCTGGAATTATAGAAAAGAAAAATCAGACAAAATCTTTACTGTTACAGTGCTTACATTCTTTTGAATGTGTCTTAACTGAATGTGACTGATTTCATGCTTATCACTAAATTTTTATTTATAGCAGTTGGGCTTCTCATGGTCTCCAAGCCATCTACATCTCCTTATGAGTTAAGAAATTATTATTTTATTTTTTTGAGACAGAGCCTCAAGCTGTCACCCTGGATAGAGTGCTATAGCATCACAGCTCACAGCAACCTCCAATTCCTGGGCTCAAGCGAGTCTCTTGCCTCCGCCTCCCACGTAGCTGGGACTACAGGCGCCCGCCACAATGCCCGGCCATTTTTTGGTTGCAGCCGTCATTGTTGTTTGGCGGGCCCTGGGCTGGATTTGAACCCGCCAGCTCATGTGTACGTGGCTGGCGCCTTAGCCCGTTGAGCAACAGGTGCCAAGACAGAAATTATTATTTTAATGTGATATATCAGTCTCCTGGCTGATGTGAATC